>PISX010008501.1:0-81567 GCA_004024625.1 Mellivora capensis
TGACTCTGTAGCTTGTGGGGCTGTCTGGCAGCATTTTCCCCACAGTAGAGCTTCTTTCAAATTTGGAGTGAATCCTCTCAAACCCTCCCACTGCTTTATTAAGCAAATTTGTGTAGTATTCTAAATTCTTTTTTGTCACTGCTGCACACTTCACGACATCTTCCCCAGAAGTAGATTCCATATCAAGAAACCATGGGCTTCACCGCTCTTGCGTCAGAAGCACATCCTCATTCGTTCAGGTCGATCACGGGACGGCAGCCATGCTGTCCCCTCTTCAGGCTCCCCTTCCAGCTCTCTTGCTGTTTCCACCACACCCGCAGGGACTTCCTCCATTGGAGTCGTGAACCCCTCAACATCCTCCATGAGGGTGGGAATCAACTTCTTCCAAACTCCTGTTCATATTGTTATTTTGACCTCTACCCATGATTCAACAAATGTTCTGAATGACATTGGGAATGGTGAATCCTTCCCAGGGAATTTCCAATGTACTCTGCTCACATCCGTCAGGGGAATCACTGTCTATGGCCTTACGAAGGCCTTCGTAGCCTTACGAAATGGGCTTCTTAAATAATAAAAACTTGAGAGTCAAAATTGCTCCTTGATCTATGGGCTACAGAATGGATGTTGTGCCAACAGGCATGAAAACAACATTATTCTTCTTGTCCATCTCCATCAGAGCTCTTGGGTGACCAGGTGATTGTCAATAAGAAGTAATATTTTGAAAGAGTTTTTTTTTTCTTTTTTTTTTTTCCTGAGCAGTAGGTCTCAACAGTGGGCTTGAAAAACATTCAGTAAACCATGTTGTAAACATGTGCTATCATGCAGGCTTTGTTATTCCGTTCATAGAGCACAGGCAGAGTAGATCTAGCATCATTCTTACGGGCCCTAGGATGTTCAGAATGGTGAATGAGCATTGGCTTCAACTCAAGTCAGCAGCTACATTAGCCCCTAATAAGACAGTCAGCCTGTCCTTTGAAGGCAGGCATTGGCTTCTCCTCTTTAGCTCTGTAAGTCCTCGAAGGCATCTTCTTCCAATAGAAGGTTGTTTCATTACACTGAAAATCTGTTTTTTTATTATGACCACCTTCCTTAGCTCTCTCAGCTCGATCTTCTGGAGAACTTCCTGCAGCTTCTACATCAGCACCTGCTGCTTGACCTTGAACTTTTATGTTATGGAGTCAACTGCTTTCCTTAAACCTCAGGAACCCACCTCCACTAGCTTCAAGGTGGCTTCCTCACCTCTCTCAGCCTTCACAGAATTCAAGAGTTAGGGTCTGGCTCTGGATGAGGCTTTGGCCTAAGGAAATGTTGTGGCTGCATTGATCTTCCGTCCAGACCACTCAGACTGTCTCTCTACCCACAAGAAGTCTGTTTCACCTTCTTACCATTCATGTGTTCACTGGAGTAGTACTTTTAATTTCCTTCAAGAACTTTTGCTTTGCATTCCCAACTTGGCCAACTGTTTGGTACAAGAGGCCAAGATTTTAGCCTATTTTGGCTTTCTATATGCTTCGCTCACTAAGCTTACTCAGTTCTAGCTTTTGATTTAAAGTGAGAGACACATGACTCTTCCTTTCACTTGAACATTTAGAAGCCATTGTGTAGGTATTATCATTTGGCCTAATTTCAATATTTTTATGTCTCTGGGAATAGAGAGGCCTAAGGAGAGGGGGAAAGAAGGGGAACGACCAGTTTGTGGAGCAGACAGAACACACACATTTATCAATTAATCTTGAGGTCTTATATGGGTGTGGTTCATAGTGTCCCAAGTCAATTAGAGTAGTGACATCTGAGATCACTGATCACAGAGCACCATGACAAATATAATAATTAAAAAGACTGAAATTAGTGTGTGAATTACCAAAATAGGACACAGAGATGTGATGTGAGCAAATGCTGTTGGAAAAATGGTGTCAACAGCCTTGCTGGACCCACAAACCTTCAATTTGTAAAAAGCACTAGGTCTGCAGAGCATAATCAAGTGAAGCACAATAAAACAAGATATGTCTGTAAGAAATAGCTGTGTTTTAGGACTGGAGAAAATGATGTCAAGGAAGAAGTGTTCGCTCGTGTGTGTCCCTTGCATATATATAAGCTGTTTATGTATTATGCATGAGTTTGTATGTATATATGCAGATGTGTATGAATATCATTTCCCTATGAGAACACGGTTGCTTTTATTTCTTGATGCACATGTGTTCTTTAGCTTCAAGAAATCTACATGAACAGAAGTTCAGAATCCCGAAAGATGTTACCACCCTACGCTGTGTGGCTGTTCATGTGTTTTACAAGCATCTTTCAAGCTCCTACCGCATTCCAGGCATTCTCCTAAAAACTAACGACACACATAGACTTGACCTCTTTCATCCATTCCCTCTCAGGGGAATATATTAGACCCGCAAACACAATTATAAACCACTTTACAGATTCAACCAAAGTAGGAACAAGGGAACAAGGCATGGTGGTCAACCTAAGGAGGCGTGACCGCCTATAATGAGCAAGAGTCAGAGAGGAATTCCCCATGTCGGGGAGGCATCTTTGGGGGAGGGAAAGTTTGCCAGGCAGACAACGGGAAGGAAAACACTCTGAGCAGAGGGATGAGCACATGCAAAGGCACAGCGGAAAATCTGGTGCATCTGTTTTCAGGTAGAAAACGAAAGGGTAAGGCTTCCGGAGACAGAAAATCAGGCACTATGATGGGCAGACAGGAAACGATGTGTTCCAATGCACCCAGTGCTACAAAGGTAGACAGCTTGGTTTTCATCCGAGAAAGCATTCCCCTTGTGTTTCTACTGTAGACATCTAGTAGATAAAACTCGAAAAGGAATCCCATGATCAAATATGCTAAGAAAATTCTGGATTGAACACATATCCTTACTGTAGGATTCTTCAGAACCATTACTGCTCTGAATTATGAATGACTAGAGAGTCTCCAAGAGGGGATTTCCCTGTGTCAATTTTTAAATATATATTCAACCATGTATTCATTTGTTAAAGTTTTTCCTGCATTCCCTGTTGTTTCTGTTTGTTCCTATTTTCAAAAATGCTGATGTAATTGCCGGATAGGCAGTAAAATGCTTTTAAACACTGGAACAAGAGAGAGATTCATTAGTCTTGCGTTCTGACATTTTTGACATTATCCTCTGGTGGCAATGTGAAAGGCGTAGGCCTGAGCGCAAGAGAACTAATTAAGAGGTAATTAGTGATCAGGAATAAGGTCATCCTAGGCAGAGAAATGAAGATAGGAAGCAAACGACAGTTTAAGGAAATGATACTTTGTAGAATCATCTTGACCCATTGTCTCAGCATCTTGCATATTTCTTTAGATAGGGATCTTGGGTGAAATGAGTTGTAACTTAGAAAATCATAATGTGTCCCAGGTATCCTGGGATTGTATCCTGAAGATCAATGATTAAATTAACTGTTGGTTTGTGCCCTTTCCTCTCTTCTACAGAAATCAGATTTTGGAGCAAGAAAACATATCCTTAGTCCCCCAAATGTGGAGCATGAGGGAACCAAAGGGGATAAGCCTCCCTTTAGTCTCAAAGGAGAGACCAAGGAACCCAGCAAAGAGCAGAGTCCTAGGACTAAGTCCAGAGCTCCCTAAGTCCAGAGAACAACTGAGAAGTTAGCTGAGGACTTACAGGTACAAACACAGAATCACCCAAAGTCACCAAATGCAGAGCACAGTAGATGGGGGGGGGGGTGCACACAAGTGGGAGAGTCCAAGGTAAAAGCAGAAGTACCCAAATTCTATAGCAAAGCAAATGGGAGATGGGCCGTTTCCCAGGGTCAAAATGAAAAGCAGAAAAAGGGTTTCTTATTTCCTCTACAGCTCAGTGAACCAATGTGAATCAGCTGCCAATATGTAGAAGTTAAAAATACCTTCCTATACCTCCAAAATAGAGAAATTCCTCACACCACCAAGGACGGGGGTGGGTTTTGAGCACGACTTTAGAGCAGGCGATGGGGTGAGAGGTGGGGAAGAAAAACCTGAATGTGGATTTTAGGAACGCCCATGAAATGAACCCAAGCAAAGGACACTTCCTCCCCCAGCACTGCTCACCACATCAAGCCTTTCATTTCTATTTTTAACCCAAAAGAGGGCTTAAATTTTTTCAGAAGTCTTGTAGGACAGCCTGATATTTAGAAATGTATAGCTACTTTGTTCTGATCTTCATGGTTTATGGGGATCTTCCCAAACACACGGCCGGTTGGTCCAGACCATGTGTCAGTCAGAAGACCATGTCCAGAAGGGCTATGGAGCTCACCAAGTATTCTGGTATTTTCTCCAGGAATTTCGGCCCTTCCCTGCTGCCTACATGGCTCCATTTGATCTGAGGGCCTTATGGACACGTGAGAGGCAGCTTACTGGTCCCTTTCTCATTCTCCATCCATCTTCCGTCTGTTAAGATTTTGGGGAATTTAAATTTAAATGAGAATTTAAAGAGCGGCTAAAGCTGGTCTGAGCTGGAGTCCTTCATGGGAATGTCAGTCCCAAGGAAGTTCCCCGGATCAAAGCCGCGGTCTGTGTCCACAGGAGCTTTTGAAAACTATTTAGAATAAAACAAGCGAAGGGAAAATCTGCCTTGTACCTGGCTACAGGCAGCTGCTTAAACACACATCAAGGAAAAGCTGGAAAGGTTTCGGTGAGCCCAGATTCCAGACTAAGAGCTATAGTAGCCTCGCTCTGGATTTTTTTTTTTTTTAATCCTTTCCTTCCCGGAAGAAATGAAGTGGCCAACCTCAAAGTTGCACCTGGTCCTCTCCGTTCCCTTTGAAGATGCCTGCCTCCCCAGTTGCTCTCGTTGTCGTCCAAGGAAGCTGCGGGTGCAGGGGTGTGGGAAGACGAGAAGAGGGTTTAGGAATGACTTGGAACGAGGGGACAATGCTTCTGAGCTGAGCTCTGCCCTCACCGGGGAAGGGAGTGAGAGCAACAGAAGGGAGATGATGGGCAATGTTTAACCAGCAGGACGAGGCTCTGTGGGGGCTGCCTCACCCCCTTGTCTGTATTCATCAGAGTTTCCAGAAGGTGCTCTCCCTGGGGAGGCTCTGATGACCTGGGTGTTAGGGAATCCAAGAAGGTGATAGGAACTGTTCCTTCTCAGTGCCTCCCTGAAAAAATGTGGTTTCTGAAAAAAAAATTTTTTTAGTCTTCTTAAAATTAAAACTCAGTACCTTCTGTTCTTCTGCCGTGCAGGTTTTGGTAACCAAGATTAGGAACTAGTTCTGAAATGCAGTAGTGTCAGGGGATGACGTCAGGAAGATGTGGGAGTCGGTTTGGCTCGGATGTGATCCCTGCCCTCCCCACTCCCGGGCAATGAGGTATGCAATACACAACTAGGATTTTCAGGACGAAAGGGGGGGCGGAAATCAGCTCAGCTGTTGCCATCTCGGCAGGAGCCTATTCGACTCTACTTGAAGGAATTTTAGGGGCATGGTCAGCCTCCTGGAGCTCTCGCTCTGGCCACCCCCCCTTCGCCCATCTTGATGGCAGCCCTATCACCCCAATCCCTTCACCCACCGACACCGCACTAATGAAACTGTTGTCAGGATTGCTTCTGTACTCTCTTCTGCTTATTTTTAACATCCAGGGAGGCAATTTTCGGCAATGCTGAGCCATCTGCCTGGGCCATCTGAATTAAATCCCAGGCTTACTTCCTTTCCTTCCCTCCCTCCCTTCCTTCCTTCTGACTCTGATCACAGAAAATGCATTGGACTGTTCTGATGCTCTAAACTCTGTTATTTTTAATGTGCAATTTTTTAAGGAATGCATAGAGCATTTGAGAAGAAATTCCTGTATTCTCATTCCACTTAATTTCTCACCAACGCCTTTATGCTCATTGTCATTAAAATAATCTGTGACCATAGACGTAGAATGAACATTATCTATCAGGTAACATACGCAGCACTTTATATATAGTATTGCATTTAATCTTATGTAACCACTTCCCAAAGGAGTCGGAAATCTTAACGAATTTCCTCAAGATCACTGCGCTTTAGTAAACAGGAAAGTCAGGATTCTGAATAAGCCGGGGAATTAGGCTATAAATTACCCACAGGGAACACTATCAAAGTTGAATTTGGATGAAGGGTAAAACTCATAACAAGACAAAACTTGAACCTGGAAGATGCTTTACTGCTGTGCAAAATGAGATCTGCAAACTGGAAGCATCAACAACATTTCTCTATCAGTTAAAATGCAGATTCTCAGGCGCAAGCCAGACCCACTGAATCCCATCATTATTATCTTGTTCAGTCTCAGTCTGAACCATGCCAAGGTGAGAGGACATGAGGTTATTCGTGGAGCCATGAATCCAAAGGAGCAGTAGGCATTGTCTGTAGAATAAGTATATCTTGAGGATTTGATTTTTGCAAAACGTGAACATACTTTTGGGCCATTTCAATATAGATTTATATGACGATAGTTCTGGACCAAAATAAATATTTTGTGTTACTGTCTCTACTTTTTCATATAATGGGTAGAAGTATCAGCATATGAAGACCCGTGGAATATTTTTTTTTTTTAGTTAAAAGTAATCTTCATAGTTGAAAACATAGGGAAAAGGCTGATACATTTCAACCTCACATCTATTGCTAGAATTTCTTTTCCAACATCCCTGACAAGTGGTCTCTTAGTCTGTATCTGAGGATTGTTATGGAGAAGAATCATCTCTCATCAGGAAGCTCAATCATTTTTTTTAATTAAAAAAAATTTTGTAGGGACTGGGTATTAGATGAAATTTAGAAGATCTCATTTTTAGAAGTTATTTCAATATTGAGTTTAATCGTACCTCATTGCACTAATTTCCGCTTCTCAAGCTGAAGAAAATTAGAAGCCTAATCTCATCATTTCTTCAAATATTTGAAGATATAACATGTCTTCTCCGGCCTAAACATTGTAATTAGCTCCTTCAACTTTTACTCATTTGGCCTAATTTCCAGATCCCAAGAGTTTCCTTTCTTTTAATTTTTGTCCCTTTAAAACAGAGTGCCCAAAAGACAACTCAATGTTGAAAATGGAATCTTTGCCAGTGAGGATAAAGCTCTTTCTTTCCTTGTCTGACATGATCCATGTTCCTGAAGGCAAACCCAACTTACACCTTTGGGTATTTCTCTCCTTTTTTTAAGATTTCATTTTTAAGTACTCTTTACACCCAACATGGGGCTCAAACCTACAACCCCAAGATCAAGATTCGCATGTTTTAGCAACTGAGCCAACTGGGCACCCCTTGGCACTTTAACTTACTCTAAAGCTCGATCCTCACAGTCTTCCACTTGCCCTGTTTGTTTGATTTCTTAAACCTAAGCATGGGACTTCACATCTCCCCTGATTCTTGCTCCTTGTCTGGGTCTATTTCTAAAATGGAGATATTCATTCTATTTAAAAATTTAATTGCAGTCCCAATGAGTTAGCTTTCTCCAAACTTTGTGTGCCCTCAAAAAATAAAGATAAAAGTGAACTAAAGAGGAAATGACTTCCCATTCATGCATGTATGTTAATGCCTTCACATTCTGTAACCACAAACAACAACGTGTCAGAGTAGCCCATTGTAGAATTGGTCAGAAACCAGATTACCAACCTGGACTGTCCTCCCCAGGGGACCTTATCATTCAGGTGCTGGGCTTTGAGCCCTTCACCACTTCTTCAGAACTCCTCAGAGATTGTGGGTCTGGGCTCTTTGTCTGGAAATTAATTCACCATTCAGGAATCATCTCACTCTGAAGACAGGAACTCATTTAAGCAAAATAAGGATATTCTTGAAGTGTCTCTTTTATCTGTTTTTGGATCCATATGCTTGTTTTCCAGTTGAAGACCATTCTTTTGTGAAGTCACAAGAAAATCCCTGTCAACTCTGCCTTTGTAGTGTCATTTGTTACTATTATATCTCATGCCCTTTGCTTACCTTCCTTCCACTCTAAATATACATTACAGAGTGCTTTTAGTTATTCTTAACATTTTTGTACATTTGTTGTCTCTTTCCTTCTGACATTATTCACACTGCTCTGGGTCATGTTCCTTTATCCATCCTTGGCCAATAGCCCCCTCCATATGCACCATCTCGGTCCAAGAGGACCTCTTCATCCAACTAAACTAAGATTATGATTTGGAGGGTTTATTTTAAACTTCAAAATCAACCAAATATCCCAAATCTTTTCACTTTAATTGCTGTAAAGATGGATCTTCAGCATTCTCCCACAAACTCTAAGGTCAACACACTCAAGATGGAAGCAATTTTCTTTTTTTTTTCCATCATTGCTTATCCTCTTGTATTTCTTATCCTAGTTAACGGTGTCGTAATCTAACCAGTTACCCCAAGCAGAGACCGGGAGTGATCCCTTGACCCCCTTTTCCCTGATTTTCTGCATTTGACCCTCAACAAATCCTTCCAGCCATCCTTTGGCATTTCTCTCCATCCTTCTCTCTCCCCATCATCTCCACCCCTGAATTCATCAAATGCCTGTGACTTCCACTATCCTGGAATATTACAATCATCTCCTTAGGGAGGCGTCTAATTCCAGGTGAATTCCTCCCTAAGTTCTCCTCTACACTGTCAATATATAAATCTACTTAACACACACATTGGATATGATTATATCTACAGTGCTCTGAATTCATAAGGAGCATGAGGAGACATACAGTGTCTCCCCATTGTACACAGGATAAAATTCAAGTTCTTAGCATAGTTAAATACCTGCTTTTGCTCATTACTGCAACTGCATCACACCCCTCACTCCTGTCCTATACTTTGCACTCTTATCTTTATCTTGAATCTCCACCTACATGATATCTCTACAGAACTTTTCCTCCCATCCTTCAAAAATTAAATTCCCCATCTCTCTTAAATTTTTTATGATCTAAGAAAACTAAATGCGCTACGCCATATATGGGCCCTGCAGATTCCTCTATTATACTACTTATTAAACTGTATGACAAGGATTTGTTTGCACTTTTACCTCTCACCATAAGCTATACAATCATTGAAGATATGGCTTGATCACATCCGAATCTCCTCCTCATACACTTACACCAATGTGGTAGACAGAATAACACTCCCCTCCTCCAAAGATATTCATGTCCTAATTCTTATAACCTGTGAATATGTTGTCTTATGTGGCAAAGAAGAATTAAGTTTGATATTCCTCCGACTTTAAGAAAAGGAAGATTTTCCTGGGTTATCTGGGGTACCTAAAGTAATCACTAAAGTATCCTAAAAGTGGAAGAGAGAAGCTGCAGACAAGGTCAGTGTGATGCATTTGAGGGGGGTTCTGCCAGCTCTTGCTGTCCTGGAAGACAGAGAAAGGGACAAATTACAGGCATCCAGGTGGATTCCAGCAGCAAGAAAAGCAAGGACATGGATTATCCTCTTCAACCTCTAGAGAGGAACACAGCCCTGCTGATACCTTGACTTTAACCAGTGAGACCTGTGTTGGACTTCAAAGATAATAAGTTCATGTTGCTTGAAGCTACTAGGTTTGGGTTCATTTGTTACAGTGGCCAAAGGAAACTAATATAAGTAGAACTTGCCACGGAGTCGGTTTGAGACCAGTTCACAGTGAATGCCTCTCAGCACAGTAGACATAATCAGTTCTGAATGGAGTTAGAGATCCTCTCAGATTTCAAAGAATACTCTGATGTTTGTCTTAATGGAGACCTATCCCCCAAAGGCACTACTGTTCTTTCAGCCCCCATCCCTTCTGGAGAAATAAGAAGCAGCCCCCTAGGTTCTGGGATGTCCCAGATTGTGTGTCATTCTTCAAGGTATCACTTTCATTAGTGGTTACCTGGATCCCCCACCATGGTGGAGAGTGATGAACCATTCTTGATGAAAATTTGCTTTCTTGTCCTCAGTGAGGACTTCTTAAGAAAGTATATTCTCCTCAAAACAAATACCCTTCATCTCCTCAAGCTGGGACTTCTTCACCTCATTGAAGTGAAACTGACAGAGCTTTTAAATATGTCTACTTGTCTCTCCACTGTCATACTATACTCACTGGGACCTAAGACCAGCCTCGCAGTCAGTCCACCGGGATTCTCCAGAGGGTCCACAAGAAAGGAGGACAGCAATGGTCAACCTGGGAAGACATTACTGTGTTTGTGCTCTCGGCTTTGTTCTCTGCTGCATAGAGAAAAATCACCTGTGAAAACGAAGACAATCAATAAGAAATGGAAACTGCTGAATGTGTCTAGTTACTAGTCTGAGACACTCAGGTGTCCCAGGCTCTGAGGTCTGTGTGAATGAAGTTCTCACTCTTCATCCTCTGCCACCTGAATTTTGTGACTCGCCATGATCTTGTAGTCAAATCTCCTAATTTTCTTAAATTATTTTAAATTGCTTTTATGACTCTTGCAACAAAAAGAGTCCTGGCAAAGAGAACTATCATTAAATAAGTCAGGGTAATTAAAAAAATTCAAGTAACTCACAAAACTTTTGCTCATAAGATCCTGAATATGGATGAAGATGAAACCATTCCAACCAATGGTGAAGTAGTGTGACCTCCACCCTTGCAAGGACTCTTGTGTTCATTGCTGGAATGGCCTGGAAGGCCTTCAGAGCAAGTTAATGCACACTTTTAACAGTTGCAGGCTACACAACTAGCTTTTCTTGGGCTGCAGCATTGGTTCTCAAAGCGTGGGCTCTGGGCCAGCAGCATCGCCCAGAAACACACCAGCAATACTCTCCCACACCACCTCAAACCTGTTTCATAAGAAATTTCTGGGACTGGGTTTAGTACTTAATGTTTAACAAGTTCTCCACGTGATTCTAAGATCTTCTAAAATTTAAGACCCACCAACGCATAGAATGACCATATCATTGGGAGTTTTTGTGGGTTGGTTTGGGGTAGGTTGTCTTTGTTTTGTTTTGCTTTTGCATTTAATTTTGTTTGAAATACTGATGCATGATATATGATGAATTCATAAAATATCAACCCATCTTATTGCAGAACACTTAAATCTCCAACCAAGAGCCCAGAAAACATCAACAACATAAACATCACAAGTTGGTAAATTGATTTCCGGTGAGTTTTGTGCCTAACTTAGGTAATATTCAGACTGGTTTCATAAATACTTTTATTATGTAGCAAAATCATTTTAGAGATTAAATTACTACCAACATTAAATATACATATGTAACTTTTTTTGTTAGATTATGGAAAAGCAGGTTTTTGGGGGTTTTTTTGGGCAGGTAGATCTCACATCAACTTTATACTCTCTTATAAATCTCATTGCAGTTTTTGTTCTATATTCTCTTTGAACTTCTTAGGATTAAAAAAGGAAATACATATTCCATGACTCGACCTCACCAAATGAAAGCATGCTCTATATTGAGCCTACATTTCTGGAAGAGGGAGTTCTTTGCATTTCCCAATTATGTTGAGAATTCTTGGCTCTGGTTACCCAGATTTTCAATGTGGCTGACTGCTAAGCCCCACTATCCCAGTGGGGGGCACTCCTTATTATAGGCTTGTGAAGTGGGAATGATACTTCCAAAATTTCTATGGAGAGTAGTATGTGCTTTCCTTCTGGCTAAAGACATAATTTGTTACTTAGTTCTGCACTAACTTCATGGATCTACAACCTGGAGTAGAAAAGAGACTAAGTGATTACATTCAGTGAAATGGACAAATATACCAGAATAAGAAATCCTGTTAAAATGTTGGATGTATTCCCCAAGGCAAGTGATGCTATAATTATCATAATATACTACCTCCCTCGTATTGCTGTGAAGTATAAAACACAGCAACTTACCTACCTTTAATTAGCTGCATTTAGTATTTTTTATGGCCACTGAACATGTTACTCAGATTATCATATATTAGCATATAATTTGCATACACACCTCAAGGTATTTGGTTTTTATTGCTATTACCTTTTGTGGCCCTATTTCAGTAATGACTCTAATGGAATATAAAAAAGAGAGAGAGATTTCTGACTCAATTTGCTTTACAATCTTGGGAGTTTTACAATGGAAAGTTCAAGGTTTAATATAAAATTCTTTAAAAAAAAAAATTCTGTGCCTTCTTATTTTAGCCAATCGGCCTAGGTACTTAATTGACAAATCCCTGATAGGCACCCCAATGAAAGCATTTACTTTCTTTCTGAACTCAATAAAGATATATTTTTATAAGTAAGTCTTGGGGTATAAGTTGTTTCATGTTTGTTTAAAAGAAAATTGCACACACACTATTTAATGAATCCTACCAGTCTATCAGCAGCTAAAGGCCCAGAGAAGGAAAAACAGCAGCTGCAGGGAGAGAGTTTGGAGAAAGGTCAGAGGTCAACGCCTGCATCTGCATTCATGGGGAGGCAGAGAGGAAAAATAAAGGGTCTCTCTTTATTGCAAGTCAGCACTATTTTAGAAAGTGCAGATACTGACTTCATTATCAATGTTCCCTTTTGCTCTGGGGGTCTGCGGTGAGCTATAAATCAATACCTAAGGTCACATTGCTAAAAGCATGGAAAAAAATGTCTTTCTCACACTTGGGAGCACTGTTTCATGCTTCTTCCTCGGTGTTACCAGCGCTCGATACCACATAGAAACATAGAGCAGAGGTCATTACAGAGGGAATCAGAATTATGAAAACCAATGTGGAAAGCAGGCCTTTTGAACTCGAGGCCACTGTTCAACGACGTCCATTCTCCCGCCATTCCTTAATTGTTGGTTGTTGACTAGGTTGTTTTTAATCCCTCCACCCAATCCTTGAGCCGAACTGTGTAAATAAATATTACTGTGAATGATATGCCGATTTGGAAGTCAAGCCAACCAAATTCTTTTCTACTCAAAAAGAATTTCAATGTGATGTGTTTGCCACTGCCTATACATTTGTATTCAGCTTTCTGTCGACATGCTGTGAAAACCCCTACATCTGATTTGGATAAACGGGAGAATGTCTCTCTGTTTGTTAAATTTTCCCCTCTATTGACAACTCTTCGGGTTGATCTAGAGAGACGACACTACCTAGAAGAAAACATGACATTTGTAATTTGCAAAATGAAAAATAGCCATCTCAAGGCGAGAGGGTCTTAAATTAACTCACTTTGATGGTTAAAAAGAGCCAAAAAAAGAATCCTTTTATGATTCGTATGCATCAAAGAGACTCCAGGATACAGCTAAGGCTTGGTTCTGACCACCTTTGCATGGAATGGCCACATCAGGCTTCTCTTTCGGTAACTGACTACCATCGTGGATCAGATCAACCACAGAGCAGGGTGACCTGGTTAAGACAGACAAAATGACTACGTTGATTTTGCTGGAGGGAAAATAAATAAATGGAACATTTTTAAATACTGAAGTCTACAGCTTATTCTACACATTTGGAGTGTCTATAATGGTTCAATTTTCAGTGTGTGCTTTGAGCCTTAAATAGTTTTCGGAAATAGGTAAGGTGCAAATGAGGGATATATGAAAATAATTCAATAATTTCTGTAAATCATTTCCATTTCTCTGTGTTTTTCTTCACATTGGAAAAAAATTTTAATGCTGATACTTGTTTTAGAGCTATTTAATTTGGCCCAACTTTCTATTTTACTTGTACCATGTAGACTGGGTCCTTATGGAAAGTACATTCTTCTCAATATATCCAGTTTAAATATTACAATATGTATTAATGCCATCTTATCGTTATTTTGCTGAATCATACATTTGGAGCAGAACTATCCCTTCGTTGAACTGCCTTTTTAACTCACAAAAAAAGAGGCCATGTCGCGTTGCTGTGAGGACCCGGCTGAAAAAGAATACAACAACTCAGTAGTATTTGTTTGCTGGGAATTTTCCAATAAGTCAGAGGCTCACTGCCTTGCTGTAGGTTGGCAAGTCTTTACTTATCTAATTATCTCTACAAATTGTCCCTCTGATAATGCAAAACTGCTGCCTCTCCTGGAGTGGACAAAAGGGCATTTAACTTAATGTAAAAGGGCTACACACAGCAGCAACTTCTCTTTTCCCAGCCTGGGCCATCGGAGAAACGTGAAGTTAAAAGACAAGCTCCTTCTGCTATTCTCTCATGGAAATGGGAAATAGATGGGAAAGGCTGTTGGTTCTGTTGCTACAGAGAATTCTCCAGAATGAACACACGTATTCTTATAACCACTCAGCTTATAAAACACAAGTCATCATGGAAGGGAGTGTCGACCCTAAATAGTGCGGCCAATCGGCCCTAGCATGGAGCTACCCGTCCTGCCTCTAGGGGCCCACTGAACACATGCATATTCCATCAGCCAGAGCCTGCCAGCACAGAATGTCTCTCTAGGGGTTCACTATTACCCTATTTGAATGCTGAGAAGATGCTCGTAATTGCTTATTATGACATTAGACAAGAGAATTCGAGTCCCATTTGATTGTAATGAGTTTGTGGAGTCTCTGCCTTTTGCCGGTCCAATCACACATGGAGCTGAACTTAAGGCATCTATGTTGAAACAGAATTACACTTGAACCCTTGTGCATGAGGTCCAGACCTCGTGCATTCAAAATTGTTTCTATTACTTTCCGCAGTGTGTTGATGGGAATAAAAATAATATCAATTATAAAATCTTTCTGCAGAGCCACTTAAACTTCTTTCTGAACTGGAATTTATTTCCCCCGGTTACCCCTGAAATAATTCAGACGGACTCTCACCAGATGAGCAAATTAAATGGTTAAAAAAAAAAAGATAAAATTATTTCTTTAAAATTAGGTATGAATAGCAGAACCAATCAGTTTTGCCCGTAGCAGAAGACTAAATAAAAGGGAGTAAATATGTGTTTTATGAGCAGGTGTGTACAATGAAAACACCAATTAAGAACAAGGCAAAACACCTCTGTGTTTGTTTGAGTAAGGAAAGCATTTAAGAAATTGCCGGTAAACAGCCTCTCCTATTTTTACAAGATGGAAAGTCAAGGAAGGCCCATTAAGTAAACACAGAATTGGCTACAATGAGAGGGGCAAAAAGAGTAACACGATCAAATTTGATTTCCAAGTGGAAAAAACTAAGAGGCGTTTGAAGTGCTTAGGATGTCATCATTCTGTGCTCTGATAAAGGACCAGTGTTTCCCAGTTACTCCCAGCAGTATCCAGAATCCAATGAATTGGATTCTAATGGAAAGCTCGCTGAGACCCCAGGGCTTTCCATTCAAAGCGACAGCTGAAACTGTCCAAAACGTGCAACCCAGTAGGTCGCCGGTGCCGGCACCAGCCAGCAATACACAGGTGTCTTCGAGGTCTGCCAAGTTTACAGACAGGCCTCACCCTCATTGCTCGCCCCATAGAAGCAGGCTTTTTTTTTTTTTTTAAGATTTTATTTATTTATTTGACAGAGAGAAGGAACACAAACAGGGGGAGTGGGAGAGGGAGACGCAAACTCCCGGCTGAGCAGGGAGCCTGATGCGGAGCTCGATCCCAGGACCCTGGGATCATGACCTGAGCTGAAGGCAGAGGCTTTAACCCACTGAGCCACCCAGGCGCCCCAAGACAGGACCTTTAAAGAGCTCATCAAGGTCACACAAGGTCCTCTGGGGGTCCTCATCTGTTCTGACCAGTGTTATAAGAGGGAATCTGGACACAAGAAGAGACACCCGGGATAGACATACACAGCAAAAAGACCATGTGAGGACACAGGGACAAGGTGACATGCTGCAAACCAAAGAAAGGGCCTCATGAGAAGGCAAACCTGCCAAGAGCCTGATCTTGCACTTTCTACCTGCAGAAACTAGGAGAGACTTGTCCAAGCCATCTGCTCTGTGGTATTATGGCACCCTGAGCCGACCACGGCAAAAATCAATGTTCAATAATATAACACTTTCACACAACAAGGATTAAAAAGACACACACAGGGACGCCTGGGTGGCTCAGTTGGTTAAGCGGCTGCCTTCCGCTCGTGTCGTGATCCCGGCGTCCTGGGATCGAGTCCCACATCGGGCTCCTTGCTCGGCAGGGAGCCTGCTTCTCCCTCTGCCTCTGCCTGCTACTCTGTCTGCCTGTGCTCGCGCGCTCTCTCTCCCTCTCTCTCTGACAAATAAATAAAATTAAAAAAAAAAAAGACACACACACTGCATCTTAAATATACTAACTCCCAAGCACGTGTGCTTTTTTAAACTTGTATTTTTCAATAAAAATAATTTTTATACATAAGAACTATTCAAACCACCGAAAAGAGCAAAAAAGTATGAAAAGTAGCTTCCTTTCCTCACTTCTGTTTGAAATGGATAGATGAGATCATAACAAATGTGTATCTGGACAAAATATAGACAGCAGGAACGTTTTATTTGACATATACGGATGACCAGTAGTTCATATGCCCTCAAGTGTCCACAGCAATTAATCCGGGGTCTTCCTTTGTCCCGTTTCCTCCAACGAGGAATATCCACATCATTCTAGAAATCAGAGCCTGTTGCAAGCACGCCATCCACACTGGGGTTCTCAGCTGGAAAATGTGATACAAGAGCCAACACAGAGCTTCACGCACGGTGCGAGCTCAACAGGTATCTGTCTGTTCCCTTGACAGGTTGGATTAATGGTGCCTCAGGTAATAAGCTGTACAGAACCAGATGCACATGGTTTCCCTGAAGATAATAAATTCTCATTTTTGGTCAAGTCTATAGGTGTGCGGTTAAGAAAATGAAATAATATATAGGTTAGCGTCAGGGATTTCGCCGAACAGTCCTTTGTGTTACCTTCCTTAGTTCATCTGACACGTGTTCACGCCTCTGTTAACTCAGTGCCAGGAGAAACCTGGCCCTTGATTTTCTGCTACTCTGCAGAGTAGTCAGGGCACCTAAAAATGAGGATTAACTTTGCTAACTTTGCCTGGCAGATAAAATCTATGGGCCAAAGCAATAATCCAGGCCCAGTTAGTTTTCTCAATTTCCTGAAGATTCCCGGCAGTTTTCTAAGAAAGAGCAGGGAGGGGGAACAGAGATTACGAAGACTTTGTTTCAAACCACAGCCCCTGCCGGAAGTGACGGTATTACACGGGGCAAGGCATCTTTCTCTGTTTGTCATCTTTCCATGTTTGTAAAGAGAAATAATACAACCTCAGACTTCTAAGAATGAGTTATCATTTCTTAGGATTCTGTGTATTGACCAGTTGGTACTTTTTTTCATTTGCCTGGGCTCGCACAGCAGGGGGCATCCACCTGATGGGTCCTCTAGGGTTTGGGTTCACCTGGGCACACCCGTGTTCACCTGTGCTCACCCAGGCCGTCTGGACCTCCCTCCCAGTGTCTAACAGGATTGGGGCTTTCAACTCTGCGACTTGGCTCTTTCTCCTGGGAGTTTCTCATCCTGCTGTACCTGATAGCAAAATGGGTCCATGAGGGAGAAGGCTTTATTTTAAAAGGTCTTATTTTGATGTTGTTTCATTATAATTTGGCTTTTGCCTTTTAATTTTACAGATAACTTTGAACTTTTTGGACAGAAGTCCTTTTTGAACTTATGAAAAATGATCTTCATTTTTCATTTTCTGCATTTACTTTATCATATATCTTGGGTAAAAATATAATATTAATTTTGCACGTTTTTAAGATTTTCAATTCTTTAGATCAATTCTTTACTGTCATTAGAATATAAATTATCTGAAAATCTTGATTAAAAACACAATTAGTGGGATGCCTGTGTGGCTCAGTGGGTTAAGTATCTGCCTTTGGCGCAGGTCATGATCCCAGACTCCTGGGATTGAGCCCAGGGTAGGGGGGTTGGGGAGTTTCCCTGCTCACCAGGGAGTCTGTTTCTCCCTCTCCCTCTGCCCCTCCCCCACTTATTCCCCCCTCGCTGACAAATAAATAAATAAAATCCTTACAAAAACATAAGTAGTGATTTTGCTAAGATGACTATTACAGAATACATAATAGCTATATATTTTGTCTCTATTTTCTTAATCATCCTAACATAATCAGACTATATTAGAATACCCAGACATGTACAATAATGCAATTTAGTTGTTTTACTATTTTTCTGTTTTCATTCAAACATATATATATTTTTTCCTTTTCTTAAGTAGGCCCCCACCCAGTGCAGAACCCAATGTGGGGTCCCAACTCAGGACCCTGAGGTCAAGGCCCAAGCTGAGCTCAAGAGTCTGACAGTCAGCCGACTGAGTCACCCAGGCTCCCTGCCTTCCTTCATATAAAAAACCCATAACTTGTCATGTCGTGGCGCTATTTTGTCAACATAAAGGCATACGATTCGCAGGATATCTGCTGTTCACCAGTTTGTTAAATTGCTTTATACCCCTGCGCTGAATTTAGCTGTATTCTTGTGAGACCCCCCCTGGGCTCTTGCCCCAAGGCCTGGTTCTTGAAACATCTCAGGCAAGGGAGGAGCGTGATCAGCATCGCACTTGGGAAAGCTCACCGCGCTGGGGACCATAAGACTAGCTTGGAGGCTGCTCTTCCTCTGGGTGGGTGCTGTTTCCTCCGCTAGCCTGAGCTTCTGAGTCAGCCCCATTCACTTCCTTCCTCGGCTGGGAAGGTGTGTTGAGCCCTGACATTGCAGGCTTCCTGCCAGCAAGTTCTTGGCTGCAGGCCTATCCATTTTCAGACCAGGCTTTTTTGACAGCTCAGCCGCAAGGATGGATGGACCGAAGGTCTTCTGTGCTTAACTAAAAAGAAAGTTGAAAGTTTATAGGAGACTGTCTTGGGTTTCAAAACCCAAGTCTCATGCAATAACCAGTGCCAACCATTTAGCCACAAGGACTGTTCAGGCAAAATAACAATGTTTTGAACCCCACATAGCAAAGCCATTGGTGGGAAAGCCCTCCAGACTTGAGTGACAAAATAAACAAGACTCATTAGAGTACCTGAGACCTCTAGCTTGACCGCTTCTGCAGTGAGTCTGCAAAGCTTCCCTGGGTCCACTCAGGTCGCAGCCTTCCAGTGTGATCAACCAGGGGCCCCCCAGGAGTCAGCCATCCAGTGTCTTTGGTGACAGAAGCCAGGTGGGTTGAGATGCTATTTCAAATATTCTACATTGGTGTATTTTGGTTTTGTTTTGTTTTTCCCAAGTACATTTCATTCTGGTTTCAACCTAGACTTGAAGGAAAAGTCTCCTTCCTACTCTCAAACTGAAGTGAGATGTAGACTTAATCCTAAGCAAGAGTCAGGGGGTTCTAATTGAAGTTTTTCTTGGACTTACACATTTAGAAAGATTCCTTCTCCGTTTTTATCTTAACGAAAAATACAGAAGTTAAGTTTGATGGTGATGCCTCAGTGACATCAAGTTTCTAAAATGGGAAGCAAATTTTATTTTGAAAACACACTCAGTAATCTTAGAATGCTCTTATGTTTTTATCATCATTGATGAGAGAATATCTATTTGGGATGGGAATATTGAGGTTAGTCAGGACTAAATTTAGTAGGGGATGAAACTGATTAGTCCTGATAAAGTTTATACATATAAATGTATAATTTTATGTATATATGCATAAATTTACATATATGATAATCTAGATAGTAGTATTTGAACAAACAGTATAATCTCTGCTTTCAATTTGTGTAGCATTTATGAATTTCTCTTCATATCAGGAGGAGTTCTGAAATGGACTTATGTGGTTAAAACTAGACTTAAAATAATTTTTAGATCTATTACTGTGATTTACTCTTATTAGCAGCCTAGCTTCCCTCAGTGCCTTTTATTCTATTTTATACATGACATCTATCCATTTCCCACAGGAGGTGGCGTGTGGCAGCATCACCAACCCCAAAGACAGCTTTATCCAGGTTTAGCATCTTCAGCAAGAGATACAGAGGCATGTAGATGAGGAAAATGTAATCATAATCACTCACTACCAATTTCCTTGGATGAAATCATACTTAAACAGCAACAACAAGAGGTGAACTTGGTTAAAATGATTGATGGCCACTTTGTCTTTTGCTACATTTTATTCAAAATAGCACAGGTCATATTTGAGAGTGTTGTCATCAAACAGTGAGTTGATCAGTGCTCTGGTTTGGTCTGGGATCTGATACTTACTCCCCAGGAGACCTTAGTCAAGCTAACCTTTCCATCCCTCAGTGTACTCATCTGTAAAATGGGAAGATTAACAGTACCTGTTGGGATGTAACATAAGGGAAATAACACATGTTGTACGGATGAAATAACATGGTAGGAGGGAAGTTCAGCACAGAGCCTGGTATAAAGTCAGTTCACAATATATACATTTTTATATTCATACAATGTATATATTGTGTAATACACACAATATACATTAGCCGTTATTATAGGACCTGAAAATGGTATTTTACTAATACTTGAACAGCTGTGCTTTTCTCTTCATTTGTCCATAGTAATTAACCACATTGGCTATTTGTTTTGAGCCGTCATGATGATGAAATATAAAGATAACCCAGTCATTCCTCATAATTGTAAAGAACCATCTTTAATGAACTTCATTTATAAACCCTACGGCAAGAATATTCTTTATGAGGCCAAAGATAAAGAGAGACAAAGCCACAAAGTATTGCACCCTGATTAAAAATTCTCCTATTAGGTCCAGGAGAAAATAAAATTGATTAGTGTCAGGTAACAATTCTATCATTTTGGCCACCTGGATCATGTCTGGCTGAGATAGAAGAAAATGATTGTTATTTTACTAAATGAGGTCCTTTTTTTTTTTTTTAAGTAATCTCTATAAGGAAACTGGGGCTCAAACACATGACCTTGAGATCAAGAGTCCCCTGCTCTTCTGACAGAGCCAGCCAGGCACCCCACTAAATGAGTGTTTAATGTATTCATCCCAGTCTCTCTTTAGGCAAGTTTAGACTCAGTAGAGAGGTCAGTCCGATGCACAAGAAACCAGGAGTCAGTGGACAGCAGAACAGGACCACTCAGAAAGATACCTGAAGTAGGCACAAGCCACAGAATGGAAAACTCACAGGTTACCACTTTGGAATATTTATTTTGTCTTCTTCTAAACTATTTAGCCTGGAACATTTAAGCGGATCCTTTCATGGTGTACACACTTGTCCAAATTTACAGCAGCAGACACCGCATGGAGATTTGGGGCTCGGGTTCATGGCTAGCTGATTGTTTAGAAAGCTCGTACGTGAAAAGCCAGATCTTTCTGTGAACGTAGATTAAAAAGTGGACCAAGCCAAATGTATGGAGAATGAGATAATGGGAGATTCAAGGAGTATCCCCATGGGGGCCAGATTCTCTAATGTCCAACTGAACTACATATTAATGAAGGATGGAAACCTCTCCCAGCTGATAAGCAGGCTGTCTCCTGGCAATTATCATAGGGCCTGTTGCAAAATAGGTACTTTATTTGGACTTTATCCTTTCCTTGACTTGCTCTCTGTGAGGAAGCACAGCCTCAAATAATTGCAGGTCTATTAGCACATCAATTACCCAAAGACCTTGATTTTAGCAAGGAGTGGATTTTAATCAATCACTGCAAATGTTATCGAGAGATTAGTTGTCCCAGAGAATAAAATTAACTACAATTAGACTGTAATAACTTGCAAGTGCCACTAGCATATATTTTCTGGTCCCTTTAGAATGAATCCATCTTGCCACTACCTTGTCTAGAGAAAAAAAATACGTTTAGACTTTTGCAATAATAACTGGAATTCATGCTACCTTTCAACTTCCTTCCTTGAAAGGAAACAACTCAACTAAATAAACAAACAACTCACACTTGAATGTATCAGCGACCTTACCAGACAAGTCAATTTGAGATAATTAATGGAAACTGAAGAGTTTGTTAAGGAAGGATCTCATTTCAATCCTGAGGTTCAGTCCAGTGTTCTCAAAGCATCGGATAGAAGAGGGATTGGTGAGGGGTGAAGAGAGAAAAAGCAACAGTGAATTGAGAAAGTGCCAACATGGCGGGTCTCAGATCACGTACTTGGTGAGGGAACTGATTAGGATAAGACACTTGCTGTATTCATGCTGAATGGGGGACTCTCTATTACAGTGCCTGGAATAATGTACTTTAAAACAATTTGGCACACACTGTACAATATTATACATGTGCTACTTAATTCAATCTTCAGCTCTGGGGCCATTCCGATTCTATAATCAGGAATCCAGACTCCAGGGATGGCGCCCAACATTATATGAGAAGGGCTCATTCCAAAGATGGCTACTAAAAGTCCTTTACTATCTATAGCTCAATCAACACCTGAGGGTTTTCTAATCAGCATAATGAAGGTCAGACATGGGTTTGCTCGGTGAAATTAGTGGCTTGTTATTTAGCATGATCGCACGTAGAACTGTACTCTGATTAGGTAAGATGAAAATTGTTCTAAGGATGTGATGTGGCTAAAATATTTTAGTGATGTTGCGCATAGTTGCTTGGATAGAATGCGGGAATTCAGGAAGGACCCAAAGCCAGTGTTCTTACAAGAGGATCCTTAATCCCATGTCGCTCTCTCTGGCTGGTCCTCGATTACCTGATCTAACCACGAAAGTCACAGCGTCATGCATCCTGAATGTAGTAACATCTACCCGGAGTGGGAGTTTCATGCAGGAGGGTGGCCAGAGCCTCTACAAAGGCAGAAAGGTGAGATTCTTCTCCAAGTTACAGAATAGGTAATACTAACTATTTGGGGTTTGACTGCAGAAGTGTTTGTATAAGACATTCTATATTTACTGCAGCAGAATGTAGCCTTACTTTCATTATAATTTGGTAATATGGTTGTGTAACTAACTTCCACGCACCTCAGACTCTTCGGTGATTATTATCTTTCTGCCCCCAAAATAATGTAAGAGCTGTTCCTGTCCAGATGGGCTTAGCCCACCTTGCACCAGGGCATGGGATTATTGCTCTTTTGGAATGAAGTGGTGTTTCTCCCTTCATAGTGAAGTTACGCTTCATTGGTAATCTTCCTCGTGCTATGGGAGGAGCTCAACACTGACCCTAAAGCAGGAATTCTTCACCTAAATTGAAGGGGTCCATAACATGGGGAAAATAACATTTTTAATTTCACTAACTGCTAACAGAATTTAGTATTTTTTTTCATTTTTGAAGGCAGATAAATCATATTTTAGTGGCAAATGTAACTTTTCACCAATCGGAATCACAGATGGTTTTTGTATCATTTTATGGCGGTTGTAGAGAGCATTAAATATCATTGAAGATCATCAGCACTTAAAAATTATGATAGTTATTGGACCAACTGCAACACCTTTTATTTAATGGATCAGCTAAAAAAAATTGTAGGAATTAGCATATCACATATATATTTTCTTAATATTTTGAAATCTTATTTCCAAATAATTGGCCTTCATTTTAATCTTATGTATTTTATCCTCCTCAAAAAAACATTCTTTTGAGGAAAGACATTGTATTTTGGGGAAGGTGTTCACAGGAATTGCCAGACTGTGAAAGGGCTTCATGGCACAAAAAGCGTTAAAAACCCCTGTCCTAGAAGTTTCCCTCAATGCCAGGCCTATTGCCAAAATTAAACCTAACTGCCTGAACTATCTCTTCTTTATGTGACACCAGAGAAGGAAGTGAATGGGGTGTGTGTGTGTGTGTGTGTGTGTGTGTGTGTGTGTAGAAAGGACTGCATTGAGATATCAAGCAGAATTGAAAGAATAAGGTAACCTAAGGGCAGCAGGAACAGGAGAAGAAGGGAATAGAGAAAGAATGGAACTGTTGGTATACTTTTCTGAAAATCTCTTTTCCAGTTTGTATGATGGAGGAAGAGAATTTTATGGGGAACCATATACTAGGACTCTTAGCCTAACCATCTCCTGCCTTGACATCTCTTCCTGCAGGCAAAGAGTCTCATGAACGAAAATAGGTAGGTGCTCGATGGAGTGTTTGGGTGGCTCAGTCAGTTAAGCATCTGCCTTGGGCTCAGGTCATGATCTCAGGGTCCTGGGATTCAGTCCCGTATCATCGGGTTCTCTGCTCAGTGGGGAACCTGCCTCTCCCTCTCCTCCCCACTTGTGCTCTCTGTCACTATCTCTGTCTCTCTTTCTCTCTCTTAAATAAATAAATAAAATCTTTTAAAAATGCTTTATATTAAAGAAATAAAATAAAATAATAAAATAAAATAAAATAGGTGCTTGGGATCAGGGAGGTAGGCAGAAGCCAGAGCCTTCAGAGCTGTGATGCTGGGCCACGGACTTGAAGGCTTTGGGCTGGCTGTCTCAATGATCTAGGTCTAATTTTAGTGGGGAAAGAAGTCTCTGGTACCATATTCATTGGATTCAGCTATCTTACCAACAAATGTGAGTTGCCCAGTCAGCAAGGGGTTCCAGATCTTTGACTGCCCTGACATAGATCTCTCTGTTTGGCAGCCCTTCGTGGAGAATACTTGCTCTTTTCATTCGTGAAACATAGAGAAAAATAACTGGTGACTTCCAATAAAGTCACAGATTGGCTTCTTCTCGTCCTTAACTGACTAGTCAGGGGTACGTCTTACTGGTACCTGGCCCTGGAAACCTCAGGTGTGAGAAAGGAAAAACTGAGTATTGACTGGCCTCATTTGATTCCCAACTATGTCCCTTACTGTTAAGTGGGCTCATATAAGTAATTTCCTGTTGGAGAGGCTCAGTTTCCACGTCTGTGAAATGGTAATAATAAGATAAACATAAAATAGTAATAATAATAATACTAATAACATCCCCTTCCTTTGAGTTGCTGGGAGGTTTAATTACCTATCCACCAGATATGGAGCTCATGGAGGTACGTACTGATGTCTTCCCTGTCCATCCCTCCTGGAGTCAAATAGCTCTAGAAGTTCCATAGCCCCTTCTAGGATAAATGTGCTCTCTGAAGAGCCCGTGTTAAGAAACGTTCTTTATGTTTTGTCTGTTTATTTTATTTCCAAGTGTAGAGAAGAGCGGCAATTTATTGTCACTGATATTTCAATAAGTAAAGACCCAGTACTCCATAGAAGACATTCATGTCTTTGGGGAAAAAGGTGAGATTAAGCAGGGGAAAACAGGGCATTCGAGAAGCAGCCTTGTTCTCCGAGAACAGGCATGTTCTCTCATTTATTGATTCATTCAGAAAGGACATCTTCTTTTCAAAATGCCATATCAGAAGCCGTTGGGCAAAACAGGGTGGTGTTGATGCATCCCGATTGAGAATCATCCGAGCAGCTTGTATTGTAGGGTGGGCATTTATTCGTCCGTACTCTTCACCAAACCGTGTGTACAGGGAGGCAGGGAACACATCGTGGCCACTTTCTAAGATACACACAATGTTGTAATAAGAGGCTCTCAATCACTTTCTTTTCAAATGAATAAATGCATACACCTTGTGACTTTTCTTTGAGTATCCAGGGCTCTGTTAGTGTAGGGTAGGGTTTGTGTATAGGAGCATCTGGTAAGTGAAACGTGGCTAAGTCATTTTAGTAATCATACTGCACACCAGCCTATCACCATATTATCCAAAGTTTCCCCCATAGCATTGATATCATGCCCAGATTATATATGAGACATTTATGAGAGCTTAAATCCTGAGTGCTAATGGTTTCTGATTTTCTTTATATAGAGATGAAAAAAAGATGGCTAAAAGCGAAAGCCAATATTAGGCTCCTTGACAGATTCTGGATCCTTGACCAATATTTACCAAGAGCTTCTTTTGAGAATAACGTTGTAAGATATGTGTTAAGAATAAATTGTTCAGTATAAATGCCATTACCAGAGTCCAGGTAAATGTCAAGATAAAGCTAAATCACAGTGAATTAGATAGAAGTTTACACACGTATGTACACACACACACACACGCACACACACACATGCACTCTTTAAGCTAGGGTACTATTATTGCCTGTGAATGTTAAGTAACATTTTTCCAAGTGTTATGCCAAAACTAATTTGAAGGTTTATCAATTGGAATAGGAATGAAATGTTTTATCCTTAAGGACAATTTTTTTTTTTTTTTGGTAACCCCTTGTGTTCTCCTTTTAAGTTTCCACTGGTCATCCCGGTGCTGCGTGTTTTGCTCTCCCCCTTCCCTCTTTGCACCTGTACAAACTGTAAGAAGTGTCTTAAGATAAGTTTGGAAAATCAGTACTGGTCTTCATGTTTTTAAAATGATGTCATAAAATATGACTCCCTTGGGGTGTTCATAATGCTTCAAAAACTGGGTGGGAGACAAAGGTTTGCCCAGATAATTCGCGTGACTTTTCTACTTTGGTTTTGTCAGCAGGAAATCTGCGTGTTGGCCCCTCTGTCTTCAAATCCCATAGGGCAGTCGATTTCTTCGTTCAGAGTGCCTCTGTGTCTGATTGCGGATGTAACGTGCGGTCATTGTGGCGCACTTTGACAATCTTTAAGAAATACAAGAAACAACCCTTAATGCCATAGGTAGGGGTAATCCCGGCGAGAATCCGGGGTCTATTTACAGGCGTGGAAGTAGACTTCTCCTCCAGGGATGTGCCCTGTTAACAGGTGGGACCAGCGTGGATTACTGTTTTGAGAAAAACAGAGGCTGCCTCCGTGCTCAAATGTAAAAATAATAGTGATCAATTAGCAAAGACTAACACGGGCCCTGGAGGGAAAGTGTGGAAGGCATGCTACGCCTTGGTGATCTTGACTTTGAATGAAATACCCATGTGGACAACGATGTGTAGAATGATTTTTTTTTTTTTCCAGCATGGATAAGGCTAAATTCTTGAGGAAATTCGAGAATAAAGGTGGACAAAAGTTGTACACAGTCTGTGCCATTCCTTATTTTATATGTGCAGAATTAAGTACATTTCATCTAATTTGTAGTGTTAAAAGTCGTGCCTTAATTCAGTATGCCTTCTGCCATGGGCATGGCCCTTTTTATTGAGTGCATTCTCTCATTAAAAATAAGTATTCCCAACTACAGGCTACTAAGCAGACAGGGTTCACCTCTCAATGAGCACCTTTTAAAACTTGCTTACCATTCTTTGTTTGCCATTTTGCCCAGAAAAGAGCAAAAAGGAAGGGTGGAATGGAGGAGGGGGAGAAAAGAAGCAGGAAGAAAGGAAGGAAGGAAAGAAGGAAGGGAGGAAGGAGACACAGTAAAGAAGAAAAAGAAAATGGGGACCTGAAAAGGGAGAGGAGAACACACAGATTGGAGATTAGTTGTACCAGCAAATCCCGAGAGGAAAGGAAAATGAATCCTTACCAGGGCAGTGGAAAAGCCCAGATCCACCACCACCCCCCCCCCCCGCCCCCTGCCACTGGGAAATCTTCCCCTCCTCTGGGGACGCTGATGGGACCCTGCCCAGCTGCAGTGGCTTCTGCAGTTAAGCTCAGGGGACAGTTAAGGGTAACAGGGCTCTCACCCCTAACCCCCACCCACCCCTGTGCTGTGAGCTGTGGGAGGAGCCCAGGAAGACATCTGCAGATAAATAATGGGTGTCCTGGAGATGGGGCAGCCTCCTTCTGCCGTGGAGGGGGCCAGTGGACGTGGTGAGCTGCATTTACATGAACAGACCCAGAGGAATATCAGACAATGGAGGGAGGAAGTGTCCGGAAGAGAAGAGCTGTGAGAACCCAAACTGCAGGACATTCTCCCTGTCCCCCCACCCCCCAGTCACAGAGCAAAGGAAGAGAGATGCGGGTCAGTGGCTTGCTTCACTAATGAGTTGGGGACAGCTGAGAATCCTGCAGCCAAAATAACCATTTGTTAATGGAGAGAGGAGAAAAAAATGTGGAAAGGCATTTGTGCTGGAGTTTTGCACTTCCACGGAGAGGCCGGGGGTAAATTGGGTTTGAAACCTGTAGCTTTATTGTGATATTACATGGACTCGGCATTCTGCATGTATAAGGAAGTGTATTAATTTTCACCCAGATAGGAGAACCAGTGGCTTCAGCTTACAGAGATAGTGGTTCCCGAGGGTGGTGCCTTCCTAACTTAAGCACTTCTCACCTACAAATAGCATCACCTTTCCGGGGTTCTGATATCAGCATGCCCATTTTAGGGGAACACAACATTCAGATCACAGCAGCCTCCGGAAGGAATGCTTTGAGGCATCCATGATTACAGTGCTGAATTTTCACTAATTCCTCTTTATTCTGCCTTCTCCGCTCTTTGATGGCGAAGAATAAAAATAGAAAATATGCATGAACACCTCTGAATGGCAGCAGTATGAATAAGGTGGAGATATCTCAGGGTGAGGTTAGCTGTTCAATATTTGCTCTGATTTTTACTAACTCTAATTCATATATAGTTGTTATAGTGATTAAAGTACAGTGTAAATTCTCTAGCACTCAGAGGACTTACAATAAATGTTAGCTCTCATCTCCTATTTACTTGAAAAGTTTAACTTTAATTTATTGGCTGATACCTGCTAAGGCAAATCTTCACCAGTTGACTGTTTGTAGATTTATATAAAATTGCTCTTTTAAAAAAAATTTTGAATGAAATGCCTTAGATGACTATATTGTACCCTTGATCTTCTAGAGTAAAATAATCATAACGATAACAAGCATATGCCAGAGGAACTGTAACCGCCATGTACTATTTTTAGAATCAATTTCTGTAAGTGAGGGCTGGCATGGCGAGGCAAGAAGGAGACAGCATGCTCGGATGAGAAGAAATGAATGTGCTTACTTGACCAGAGGTATGGTCCAGTTGAGAGAGCTGGAGAGACCCCAAGCTGCGGGAGAGGGCAGCCAGATGGAGCTCTGGTGTTTCGTGGAGAAAGACACCCAGTGCCAGTCAGTGGGCCGTGGGGACAGACTAACATGGGACACACGTACCCTGACCACACTCTGCACCTGCCCTTTCCACCAGAGCCTCCCGTTGGCTGAATTCAGTGACAAGCCAGAGTGAATTTGGGAAAGGGAACAAAGGTTATCCAGCAGAGTGTGTGTGTGTGTGTGTGTGTGTGTCCGTGCATGGAGGCCCATTCCAAGATCTCTACTTTGAATCCCACAACCCTTCCCAGCCCAAGGTTAAGTGCTTGACCCTGATTATTTAGGCTTGGAAGACAAGGAACTTAAGCAGTTAACTCTATCCCAGCAGGAAGGTCAGAGCAGTGATCCATCCCATCCCTTTCAACATTTTGAGGGGAAGTGATTTAACTAGCCTGAAATTCCGTCTCTGTTCTTCTGAGGGCAAGAAAGATGGCTCTCAACTGAGCTCAGATGGGACTGGGTTAAAATTTCCATCTGCTGCTTGCGAAGGGCTGACATAAACTCCCCAGCGAGCGGGCCATCTATTATTTACCTCCCTTCATCCAGTGCTCGTGGCACTGAAAGTATCACCACGGGGACCCCACGTTGGCCTTTTAACTAATAACTTTTTGGGGGAGGGATCTGTTCAGCTCTGAGAGGAGGATGGCGTGTTCTACCAGATGAAAGCTTTCAGATGTTCACGGAATTGGATTCATCCCTGACCCATTTCCTTGTGCTTGGTGGTTCACCTGAGGGTGAACTCAAGGGAGAGCCAAGTGGGAGATAATGTCCGGAACATGCCTCTCGCAGTGGTTTTCCAGGGCGAGCTAAGCCACTGGGGATTTCAGGATAACAAAGATGGTAAGGAGTCGTTCATAGCTGCAAACGCGTCGCCAGCAGATAGGCAATCTGTAATTAGCGAGCTGACATCCTCGTCAGGACGTTTTATTTGCAGAGCTGGGTTAATACAGAAAACAAGCTCTCAAGTTTGGGGAGGACTAGAGATGATAATCTCCACCCAACCTAGAAAACATACCCAAGAAGCTCCCGTGTTCCTTCAGCCAGAAGCATGCTGAGCAGTGCGGGGGAGACGAGCCCTAAACGCTGCTATGAATTTTGGCCACCAAGGGAATGCATTTTTTATATATCATGTATCGATAATTTGATTTAGATGATTGCCCTTTATCATGAATTTCTCTTTAGACACCCCTTAGATAAGACTGTCCTTTATTTCAGATATTCTTTAGATTTCCAGGAAAGCAGGGATGATGTTAGTGACCATAAAATTCTGCATGCAAAATGTGAAGGAGAAGTCATTGAGCTAGGTGTTACTACAAGGCATTTGAGAGAACGTTTTATCCATTGGGAAGGAAGTGTGCTGGTGCTTCAAAGGTGTTTCACTTCCAAATTTCCTCAATATCAAGTATGTTTCTACAACACATGCCAGAGTGCTCCTTTCAAGGCATTGGCATTGTTTGCTTTGCTTAAAGCCCTACAAATGTGTTCTTGTTTTGCTGAATACCCACGCCCCTCATTATGGGTTTGGAGGCCTAACACCATCTGGCCCCTGCCTGCCTCTCCCACTTGATCTGCTCCCACACTTCCTTGCAGTGAAAACTCTAGCCATGCTGAGCCACTTGTTGTCCCTCAAATGTGCCGAACTTGTTCTTGCCTCGGGGTCTTTATGCTGTCTGGGCAGCCCTTCTTGGCCCCTCTTCCTGAGAAAATCCAGATGTGGGTGCAATCCCCACCAGCCTTTTGCCCTGATCTCAATTGGTATTTTCTTTGGAGCACACATCATTAAGCAGAATTTTCTTATTTGTCTGCAGACGTATGGTCTGTCTGCCCTGCAGAATGTAATGGCCTTGAGGGCAAAGACTTTTCCAAGGACAGCTCGGTCTCTAAGCACATAAGGCAACAGCTGGCCACAAAAAAAGCCGTTTCTCAACAAATGGCTCTTGAATGAATGAGAGCAGCACCTCTGAGTCAAAGCCCTGTACACTGAATCTTCTAGTTTTATCTGTGGCCTCAAGATAAACATGATCTGGATTAAGCACTCATGTCTTTAAACTTGAGTTTGCCTCTTATAAAATCAGATAATGCCAATTCCTAACTTTCTCTGAGAGTCACACTATCCCTAAGTGGCTTGGGATTCTCCATGCAAACTGCTTTATGTGTCAAAATTGTGTCTGTAACCATAGGAGAGGTGGTAGATGGACTTGATAAAATGTTTGGGTGTTTGAGCAGCAAAATGGAACCAGTGTCATTGGATAGAACCAAGCCCCTCTTGAGTGAACAGACTTGCTCTCCATACTTTGCATAAGAAAGGTTCTGTTCATTGTGAAAGGACATTTTTTGTCAACAGTCATTCTTCTTGTATTTGCATAATATTGCTTTCTGTGGGGGGCTGCTTTCAGGGCATAAATGTGTTGATTATATTGACACAACTATTGTCTATGAAACCCCTACATTTACTAATTTAAATGAGTGAATTGCAGTTCTGTTTGCCCACCTGACTCTCAAGTACCTTGGAAATGAGAATCTATCTGTGAGAGATGAATCTGGTTTTGGATATGGAGTTCCTTTAAAAAACAAAAACAAAAATAAAAACATGGCACCCCAAGGCTACATTATGAGTACCCAGCCAGTCAGCTTTTATAAAGAAATACCCCTACTTCTCAGGGAAGAGCTTCCTCGGTGATTCAACTCCAAAGACAAGTGTAGATTCATTCCGCTTGCTTTTTCATTTCATTTAAGTGAAAAATGTAGTATTCACTCTTTTATGACTGCTCTTCTCAATATTTATCCATATTTTCTTCATGTAGCAATATTTGTTCTTCTCTCTTTTTTTAAAATTTTATTTTATTTTAATTATTTTTATTAACATAGAATGTATTATTTGTCCCAGGAGTACAGATCTGTGAATCATCAGGCTTACACATTTCACAGCACTCACCATAGCACATACCCTCCCCAATATCCATCATCCAACCACCCTCTCCCTACCTCTCCACCCCCAGCAACGCTCAGTTTGTTTTGTGAGATTAAGGGTCTCTTATGGTTTGTCTCCCCACCGATCATATCTTGTTTCATTTTTTCCATCCCTACCCCCCACAACCTCCTGTCCTACCTCTCAAATTCCTCATAGAAGAGAGATCATATGATATTTGACTTTCTCTGATTGACTTATTTCCCTCAGCATAATACTCTCCAGTTCCATCCATGTTATTACAAATGCCAGATTTCATTTCTTTTGATGGCTGCATAGTATTCTATTGTGTGTATATATATATACATATATGTATATGTATATATATATACCACTTCTTCTTTATCCATTCATCTGTTGATGGACATCTAGGTTCTTTCCATGGTTTGGCTATTGTGGACATTGCTGCTATAAATATTCGGGTGCACGTGCCCCTTCGGGTCGCTACATTTGTATCTTTAGGTTAAATACCCAATATATAATTTCTGGGTTGTAGGGTAGCTCTATTTTCAACTTTCTGAGCAACCTGCATACTGTTTTCCAGAGTGGCTGCACCAGCTTGCATTCCCACCAACAGTGTAGGAGGGTTCCTCTTTCTCTACATCCTCACCAACATATGTCATTTCCTGACGTGTTAATTTTAGCCATTCTGACTGGTGTGAAGTGGTATCTCACTGTGGTTTTAATTTGTGTTTCCCTGAAGCCGAGTGATGTTGAGCACTTTTTCATGTGTCTATTGTCCATGTGGATGTCTTCTTTGCAGAAATGTCTGTTAATGTCTTCTGCCTGTTTCTTGATTGGATTATTTGTTCTTTGGGTGTTGAGTTTGATAAGTTCTTTCTAGATTTTGGGTACCAGCCCTTTATCTGATATGCCATTTGCAATTACCTTCTCCCATTCTGTTGGTTGTCTTTTGGTTTTGTTGACTGTTGCCTTTGCTGTGCAAAAGCTTTTGATCTTGATGAATTCCCAATAGTTCATTTTTGCCCTTGCTTCCCTTGCCTTTGGTGAAGGTTTTAGGAAGAAGTTGCTGTGGCTGAGGTTGAAGGGGTTGCTGTCTGTGTTCTCCTCAAGGATTTTGATGGAATCCAGTCTCACATTGAGGTCTTTCATCCATTTGAGTCTATTTTTGTGTGTGGCGTAAGGAAATTGTCCAGTTTCTTTCTTCTTCATGTGGTGTCCAATTTCCTCAACACCATTTGTTGAAGAAACTGTCTTTTTTCCATTGGACATCCTTTCCTGCTTTGTCAAATATTAGTTGACCATGGAGCTGAGGGTCCATTTCTGGGCTCTCTATTCTGTTCCATTGATCTATGTGTCTGTTTTTGTGCCAGTACCATACTGTCTTTATGATGAGAGCTTTGTAATAGAGCTTGAAGTCTGGAATTGTGATTCCCAACTTTGGCTTTCTTTTTCAACATTCCTCTGGCACTAGGGGTCTTTTCTGGTTCCATAGAAATTTTAGAATTGTTTGTTCCATTTCTTTGAAAAAAAAAATGATGATATTTTGGTAGAGATTGCATTCAATGTGTAGATTGCTATAGGTAGCATGGACATTTTCACAGTATTTGTTCTTCTAATCCATGAGCATGGAACATTTTTCCATTTCTTTGTGTCTTCCTCAATTTCTTTCATGAGTACTTTATAGTTTTCTGAGTATAGGTTCTTTGCCTCTTTGGTTAGGTTTATTCCTAGGTATCTTATGGTTTGGGGTATAATTGTAAATGAGATCGGCTCCTTAATTTCTCTTTCTTCTGTCTTGCTATTGATGTATAGAAATGCAACTGATTTCTGAGCATTGATTTTAGATCCTGACACTTTACTGAATTCCTGCATGAGTTCTAGCAGTTTTGGAATAGAGTCTATTGGGTTTTCCACATAAAGTATCATATCATCTGCAAAGAGAGTTTGACTTCTTCTTTGCCGATTTGGATGCATTTAGTTTCTTTTTTTTGTCTGATTGCTGAGGCTAAGACTTCTAGTACTATGTTGAATAGCAGTGGTGATAGTAGACATCCCTGCACTCTTCCTGGCCTTAGGGGAAAAGCTCTCAGTTTCTCCCCATTGAGAATGATATTTGTTGTGGGTTTTTCATAGATGACTTTGATGGTATTGAGGCATGTACCCTCTATCCCTACTCTGTGTAGAGCTCTGATCAAGAAAGGATGCTGTACTTTGTCAAATGCTTTTTCAGCATCTATTGAGAGTATCATATGGTTCTTGTTCTTTCTTTTATTAATGTATTATATCACATTGATTGATTAGCAGATGTTGAACCAACCTTGCAACTCAGAAATAAATCCCACTTGGTCATGGTGAGAAATCCATTTAATGTACTGTTGGGTCCTATTGGCTAGTATTTTGGTGAGAATTTTTGCATCCATGTTCATCAAGGATATTGGTCTGCAATTTTCCTTTTTGATGGGGTCTTTGTCTGGTTTTGGGATCAAGGTAATGCTGGCCTCATAAAATGAGTTTGGAAATTTTCCTTCCATTTCTATTTTTTGGAATAGATTCAGGGGAATAGGTATTAATTCTTCTTTAAATGTTTGGTAGAATTCCCCTGGGAGGCTCTCTGGCCCTGGGCTCTAATTTGTTGAGAGATTTTTGATGACTGCTTCAATCTCCTTAGTGGTTATGGATCTATCTGTTCAGGTTTTCTATTTCTTCCTGGTTCAGTTTTGGTAGTTTATATGTCTCTAAAAATGCATACATTTCTTCCAGACTGTCAGATTTTCTAGTGTATAGTTGCTCATAATATGTTCTTACAATTGTTTGTATTTCTTTGGTGTTGGTTGTAATCTCTCCCCTGTCATTCATGATTTTATTTATTTGGGTCCTTTCTCTTCTCTGTTTGATAAGTCTGGCCAGGGATTTATCAATATTATTATCTTTCAAAGAACAGCTCCTAGTTTCATTGATTTTTTCTACTGTTCTTTTGGTTTTTATTTCATTGATTTCTGTTCTGATCTTTATGATTTCTCTTCTCCTGCTGGGTTTAGGCTTTCTTTGCTCTTCTTTCTCCAGCTTTGGGTGTAGGATTAGGTTCTGTACTTGAGAACTTTCTTTGTTCTTGAGAAAGGCTTGTATTGCTATATCCTTTCTTCTCAAGACTGCCTTTGCTTTGTCGCAAAGATTTTGAGCAGTTGTGCTTTCATTATCATTTGTTTCCATGAATTTCTTTAATTCTTCTTTAATTTCCTGGTTGACCCATTCATTCTTCAGTAGGATGCTCTTTAGCCTCCATGTATTTGGGTTCTTTCCAAATTTCTTCTTGTGATTGAGTTCTAGCTTCAGAGCATTGTGCTCTGAAAATATGCAGGGAATGTTCCCAATCTTTTGGTAGCAGTCGAGACCTGATTTGTGACCCAGAATGTGATCTATTCTGGAGAATGTTCCATGTGCACTAGAGAAGAATGTGTATTCTGTTGCTTTGGGATGGAATGTTCTGAATATATCTGTGATGTCCATCTGGTCCAGGGAGTCATTTTAAGCCTTTATTTCCTTGTTAATCTTTTGCTTAGATGAACTGTCCATTTCAGTGAGGGGGGTGTTAAAGTCCTCTACTATTATTATATTATTATTGATGTGTTTCTTTGATTGTTATTAATTGGTTTATATAATTGGCTGCTCGCATGTTAGGGGCTTAGATATTTAAAATTGTTAGATCTTCTTGTTGGATAGACCCTTTAAGTCTGATATAGTGTCCTTCCTCATCTCTTATTATAGTCTTTGGCTTAAAATCTAATTTATCTGATATAAGGATTGCCATCCCAGCTTTCTTTGATGTCCATTAGCTTGGTAAATTGTTTTCTACCCCCTCACTTTAAATCTGGAGGTGTCTTTGGGTCTAAAATGTGTTTCTTGTAGACAGCATATCGAAGGGTATTGTTTTTGTTTTTGTTTTGTTTTGTTTTGTTTTAAACTCATTCTGATACCCTTTGTCTTTTGGTTGGGGCATTTAGCCCATTTACATTCAGCATAACTACTGAAAGATATGAAATTATTGCCACTGTATTGCCTGGAAGGTGACTGTTACTGTATATTGTCTTTGTTCCTTTCTGGTCTATTACTTTTAGGCTCTCTTTGCTTAGAGGACCCCTTTCAATATTTCCTGTAGGGCTCTTTTGGTGTTTGCAAATTCTTTTAATTTTTGTTTTTCTTGGCAGCTTTTAATTTCTTCTTCTATTTTCAATCACAACAATGGATATAGTGTTCTTGGCTGCATATTTTTTTTTTGTTTAATGCTCTGGATATATCATGCCAGTCCTTTCTGGCCTGCCAGGTCTCTGTGGATTAGTCTGCTGTCAGTCTAATATTTCTACGACTGTATGTCACAAACCTCTTGTCCCGAGCCGCTTTCAGGATTTTCTCTTTGTCACTAAGACTTGTAAGTTTTACTATTAGGTGATGGGGTGTGGACCTATTTTTATTGATTTTGATGGGGGTTCTCTGTGCCTCCTGGATTTTGATGCTTTTTCCCTTTGCCGTATTGGGAAAATTCTCTATTATGATTTGCTCCAATGTACATTCTGCCTCTCTGTCTCTTTCTTCTTCTTCTGGGCTCCCAATTATTGTTTCATCTTATGGTATCACTTATCTCTCGAATTCTCCCCTTGTGGTCCAGTAGTTGTTTGTCTCTCTTTTGCTCACCTTCTTTATTCTCCATCATTTGGTCTTCTATATCACTAATTCCCTCTTCTGCCTCATTTATCCCAGCAGTAAGAGCCTCCATTTTTTATTACACCTCATTAATAGCTTTTTTTATTTCAACTTTGTTAGATTTTAGTTCTTTTATTTCTCCTGAAAGGGATTTTGTTTCTCCAGAAAGGGATTCTCTAATATCTTCCATGCCTTTTCGAGCCCAGGTAGCACCTTGAGAATCATCATTCTGAACTCTAGATCTGACATATTACCAGTGTCTGTATTGATTAGGTCCCTAGCTGTCAGTACTGCCTCTTGTTCTTTTTTTTTTTCTTTTGTGGTAAGTTTTCCACCTTGTCATTTTACCCAGTTAAGAATATATGAATGAGAGAGTAAAATACTAAAAGGGTGGCAAAGACCCCAGAGAAAAATACACCAGCCAAATCAGAAGAGACCCAAAACTGGGGGGAGAAGAAAAGGGGGAGAAAGTAAAAAATAGAAATATATGTGTATATATATATGTATATACATATACATATATACATACATACATATACATATACATATATGTGTATGTGTGTGTATATATATATATATACATATATATATGTATGTGTGTGTATATATATATATATACATATATGTATATATATATATATGACTGATGAATAGAACAAAGCCACCCACTTGATTTTGGGTGTATTCTGGTCTCTTAGAAGAAACTACCTCCCAAAATTTTAAGGAAAGAAAAACATATGCAAAAATTAGTGTAAACACGATGAAGGGATGGAATCTGACTGTAAAGATAAAAATTTAAAAAGATTCCAGAAAAGGAACTGTAAGATAAGTTGGTTGGAAAAAGAAAAAAAAAAAAGAGGTGAGAATGTGATCAGGCTGGAGTTAGATTCAGGGTATATTTTGATCTATTAGAAGTTATATCCTAGGGACGCCTGGGTGGCTCAGTTGGTTAGGCGGCTGCCTTCCGCTCGGGTCATGATCCCAGCGTCCTGGGATCGAGTCCCACATTGGGCTCCTTGCTCGGCGGGGAGCCTGCTTCTCCCTCTGCCTCTGCCTGCCACTCTGTCTGCCTGTGCTCGCTCTCTCTCTCCCTCTCTCTCTCTGACAAATAAATAAAATCTTTAAAAAAAAAAAAAAGTTATATCCTAAATTTTTAAAGAAAAAAAAAACCTTTATGTATACAAAAAATAAGGTTAAATACAATGAAGGGATAAAATATGAGTATAAAAATGAAAATTTAAGAAGATTTTTTTTAAAAGCTATTGATAAGGTAAAATAGTTAAATAAGGTTAAAAAAGGAAAGCAGAAAAGTTAAAAAAATAGAATAAGAACAAAATAAAATTTAAAAAATTTAACTTTGCAAGACTAAAGGATCATGGGGAAAAAGTCATGAGTTTTATGTGTTGTATTGCCATAGTTGTGAAGTTTTTCAGTTCTCACTGATCAGTGAACTTGGGCTTGGCTGGGTGTTCTCACTAATCTTCTGTGGGAGGGGCCTGTTGCCATGATTCTCAATGTCTTTGCCGGAGGCAGAATTGCACCGCCCCTGCCAGCGGCTGTGCTAAGCAATCTGCTTGGGTTCGCACTCCAGAGCTTTTGTTCCCTGAGCACTTCCCGTAGAGCTCTGGAGGGCGGGAATGAAGATGGCGGCTGCCTAGTCTGTGGCCTGGAGGAGCCGAGAGCTCCCAGCCCCATTCTTCATGGTGCTGTCAGAGATAAGCAATCAATCCCTCCCGTCTCCCTGGTCTCTGGCTGCGCTCCGAGCTCACCCAGCCTATGACCAAGCATTTCTATCTCTGGAGCATGGCCCCATTTGGAGTCTCCAGACCCAGCAGATTCCTGTTGCACTGTTCCTCCTGGGAAGGAAGGTGAATCTCCCTGGATCTGCCCCTCATGGGTCCCTGCTCGAAGAACAGTGGCCCGACTGCCTCGGATCAAGGTAACATGGATCTGAAAACCCCTCCTCAGGTCCGTCTCTGCAGCTGGCTTCCCCGCACCGATACCTGGGAGCTCTGTCACACTCAGACACCCCTGGTCTTTCTGTGACCTGGTGGGTCCTGAGACCACACTGTCCCCGCAAGGGCTTCCCCACCTCCCCCTTAGCCTCTGGAGCAACGTCCCTCAGTGGAGCAGACTTCTAAAAGTTATAATTTTGTGCTCCACTGCTCCACTGCTTGCAGGGAGCTGCCCCTCCCCCACGGTCTCTCTTCCCATGGCTTCAGATTCACTTCTCCACATCCTACCTTCCTGAAAGTGGTCAATTCTCTGTTCCTAGAATTGCTGCTCTTCTTCTCTTCTATCTCCTGTTGAGTATGTAGATGTTCAGAATCTAGCTCAAGTCCTGGGATCTACTGCCATTTCAATTTCCTACTCCTCCACCATCTTGCTTCCTCTCTGCTCTTTTCTCTTGGTGGATGGCATTCCATTGCCCATTATCACAATTTTTTAATCCATTTACTGTAGATACTGTTTTTATTCCCAGTTTGTTTTTAATGAAGTGTTTTAATGAAGGTTTTATTTGTTTGTTTGTTTGTTTTTACTATTCTGTTAGAGTCCATATATATGCCTTTCTTTTAGGTATATCCACAACTGGCATTAGTGGGTATATGTGTGTCCAGATGCCAAGAATTTATTGAAGTAATTGCATGAAGATGTATCAGGTGTGAGTCTCATTCACTCTAAATTATTTTAATTTTAGCCATTTTGTCACTGTTTAATAGTATCATATTTTGCACTTGCTTTTCTTTCATGACAAATGATGTTAAGTACCCTTTTTTTTTTTTTAATTTATTTATTTGTCAGAGAGAGAGGGAGAGAGAGCGAGTGAGCACAGGCAGACAGAGTGGCAGGCAGAGGCAGAGGGAGAAGCAGGCTCCCTGCCGAGCAAGGAGCCCGATGTGGGACTTGATCCCAGGACGCTGGGATCATGACGTGAACCAAAGGCAGCCGCTTAACCAACTGAGCCATCCAGGTGTCCCAAGTACCCTTTGATGTATTTATTGACCATTTGGAAATTAGAAATAAATTACGTTTATTGACCATTTCTGCAAATTTGGAAAAAGCCTTCATTTTTCAAGATGTTTCAAAGCCATCATCTGGGAAAACTGTCACAAAAACCTTGCATATCTGCAATGACATGAAGGTTTGTGACAATGTCTAAAGATGTTCGGTGCCCAACTTGAAATCAACAGTGAATATTAATTCCTGACAGGCACCCCTGCAGACATTAAAGGTAAGTTAAGAACTCACCCCAGAAATTTACATTGGCTAAAGTGAAGAGGGACCCTGATCTTGTATATGATTCTCCAGGACTGTAAGGATTTGAAGTGGAACAGACACTCAGGAGAGGAAGAGATAGCTCTGCCATTGAGTTCCATTAGGAAAGTCTCCTAGGGAAGGCGTGGCTTGGCTTAAAGAGTGTGCACCATGGGTGAGTTTCAAAATATTTTATCACCTGTCACTGTAGCTATCATATGGATGCCAACTGTAAGAGGCTTATACCTCAACAAATGCATGTTAGTCCTGGAGGAACTGTCTGGTTGTAGATTTCCAGAGACTGTTTGTCTCTATGCTAGAGACAAACATGGACACAAAAGGTATTTGGGGGGAAAAAAAGAAAATATGCTACATGTAAACCCCTCTCTTCACACTTTGGTTTAGACCTGGGCTCTAGGTTCAAGGTTAAGAAATCTAAATTCTGTTATTAACCAGTATTGTTAAACAATTGTGTGATGCCATGCAAATTGATATGTATCCCTATAAGCAAATTTGTTTATAAATGAGGACAGTAGGGACAACTGGGTAGCTCAGTTGGTTAAAGGTCTGGTTTTGGCTCAGGCCATGGTCCCATGGTCCTGGGATGGAGCCCCACATTGGACTCCCTGCTCAGTTGGGGGTCTGCTTCTCCCTCTACTTCTGCCCCTACCCCTACCTTGAGCACACACTATCTCTCTCACTCACTTGCTCTCTCTCAAATAAATAAATAAAATCTTTTTTAAAATGAGGACAGTATTATTTGTCCTCATTTCTCCTCATTTGTTTCAGGTACTATAGGTTCAGAATTGAAAATCCATCAAGCCTGTCACCAACAGAAGATATTGTTTTTGGATAATTAAATGGCTACTATTGTTTCAGATTCTCTCTAGGTTTGCTGTAAGAAATGTAAAGCACATAATATATAAAAATACTTCCATATGATGTACATTTAGATAGAAAAACACCATTTAAAAGTTGTTCTGAATTCCGAAAGAAGCAATAGCCACATTTATAAGACTTAACCTTAAGAAAATTAAAAAAAAAATCTGTTTGTGATAAGTCTCATGACCTTTAACTTTTTAGCAATATAATTTGAAATGATAGAGGGGAAAGCTTGCAGAATATGAAGTATTTTCATTAGATAGGCATTTAGATATAAGAAAACTCCATTTAAAAATAATCTACATTCAGAATACAAGCCATGGTAATATTTATAAAACCTATCGAAATTTTAAAAAAAATCTAATTGTTTAGTGACGAGTCTCATGACCTTTAGATCACCTATTGCATTCATTTTTATTTTCAGTCCTTTCAATTATCATCCTGATACTCAGATATCTTAACAGTGAATTAATTCTTATGTGGGAGAGTTTCATCTTCTTTGTGGGGGGCATGAGTCATTATTCCTTTCATCTTATGCACAGCATTTCCCCATAGTCATTTGGGTAATAATGAACTATTTAAGCATTTCTGAATATAGAGAGTAAAGCATGAGTTTGATGGTCATTTATTTGGAGTGAGGAAAATGATCTTATAATGTTGGTGATTATGCTAATTACTTCAATGGGGTGGATTGAGTATGGGAATAGAGAAAAAGAAACATGAGTAATAATATTGCTAAAACACACCAACAGCATCTATAAATGATTTAACTTTATGTAGCATTAGAAACAATAGGTTAATTAAAATTGCATAGGATACTTTTAGATTAAAATTTGATCAACTTTTATGTCCTCTGTCTTTACCTTTATTATTTTCAATGGTCCTTTGAATTTTTTTGATCCTTTGAATGTTGATGTCAATATCTTCTATGCCAATTTCACTTGCTCCACTTCAAAACTTAAATAAATCGTTGCCCTTAATATTACCTGTACAAAGCAGACATTTCAGTCCCTTTCAGAAAACACGCGCATCTCTTGGTCAGCTTGCTTTTATAATAGGTTTGGGAAGCCCATAGGCCGCATATAAATAAATGTATTTGAGAGCCCTTAGCAGAGTGGTGCATAATGTGGAGGTAATCACCAAGAACAGTAAACTGAATTTCAATTAAGGCTAGCTAACACACTAGAAAACGAACATAGCTAATTTAAACAAGGTTTGGTGGAGGAAAAACAAAATCACTTCCTGCTACTCTTCTTGAAGAGGTTTGCACATGTTATTTAATTATTAGTACTGTTGCTCTGAATTAATTAGGTAACCACAGCCCTGCTAGATGTTATAGAAAGTGGACAGAGATGGGGGATAGTGGCTGGAGGTGACATTCTCCTTCAGTTGGTGGCAAAATAAGGACGTACCAAGCCATCTTAGTGAGAACATGTCAGTTGGCCTGGAAAGGTAAAAAGAAAATTGGGGAGACATTCCATGGATAGGAGCAGGTAATAAAATATTGGTTTCTTTTCCTTACTATATATCTCAGAATAGATATGCATGTAACGATCCCTTAATATTTTCAGACCAACCTTGGTGTGTGTGTTGTGCTTCATCCTTAACCACAGACATGTTTTACAGAGCCACATTAAGTCATCCTGCAGAAAGGAGAAAATAAATATCAGTAATCAGAAAAGGAATATTTGTGAGTTACATCCTCCTATGGATGATAATTAATGTGAATATGCATTATAACTATATAATACTAGCTTAAAAACACTATTCTGATTCAGTGGGGAATTCACCCAGGATTCCTGTTCTGGATTTTAAACAAATGTCACGCAAATGGTGTTCATTTATTCCATTAAAATCAATTGAATGTGAAATGGCAGAAACTGCTAGTTGTCTACCGGTTTCCCTTCTTTACCTAATACGTGAACTTCTCAGTTTCCCTTGAATGCACAGCCAGATAAGAACTGTTATTTTCTAGTTTCTCATAAGTTTGGAGTGACTAAATCCTGGCCACGATCCAGCAGAAGAGACAGGATGCCTCCTGGAGTGATGGATCCTTCCCATTTCTCCTTTCCACTGTGTGGGAGATCCTCCAATAAGAAACCACTCACGTACCTATCGTTCGTATGTCAGAGAGAAATAAACTCCAATAAAAGGTAAATATAAAAGACCTTGCATCTTGAGGTCTCTTAATTATGCCTGCTTTGCCCATTGGTTGAATCATACAGCCTCTTTTGACAGGTCTAATATTAACTGAATTTTGGAGAGGATTTTATTGGCTTCATTTTTTCTTAGGGTAAAATATTAGCCACATAATTCCTACTGTGTACACATATACCCTACTGGTAAATTATTTTTAAAATGACACTCCTCAAAACCAACCCATCCTAATATTTTTGCAAGATCAGTATACCCCAAACTAAATGGTCAGAGTGTATGCCTTTCCTCCCTGCTTTTGGTGGAACCCTCTCCACCCCCACCCCCTTGCCCACACCTGAGCTTATTATCACAGCACCTCACTCATGGGGAAACTCTCACCAGAAAGTTCCTGTGAAATCTCAGGCATTATCAAGCTAATATTTGATAATACTAATGTTTGAAGACATCTCTTTGGGACTAATAAGGCCAATAAAGTACTATAAGGCTTACATTTACGAAAATATTGATAGTACTTTTATGTACAACGATAGTGATATTTTTCCTTCAAAGAGATTTTTCTAAACATGGTCATCTTAGCAGGAGTCCACAAACCTCAATTGCTCTTCTCCTCTAATTCTCATATCCTGTACTGCTGAACTTGGTTTGCTAGTATTTTGTACAGAATGTTTACACCTGTGTTCATCAGAGATACTGGCTGGTAGTTGTCCTTTCTCGTACTTTCCTTACCTGGCTTTGAGAAAATGACTCCGGGAGTGGGCCCTCCTCTTTAATTGTCTGAAGAGTTTGAGAAGAACCGGCATTCATTATGTTTTTGAAATGTTTGGTAAAATTCACCCGTGAAGCCCTCTGGCGCAGTGCTTTGCTTTGGGGGGAGGTTTTCAATCTCATTGATTACTACTGGTCTGTTTGGATTTCCGATTCCTTCCTGTTTCAGACTCGGTAGGATGTGTATTTCCAGGAATTTCTCCATTTCCACTAGCTTGCCTAGTTTGTTGGTGTGGAGTGGTTTAAGTCTTTTATGACCCTTTGTATTCCTGTGGTATCAGTTGTAAAGTCTCCTTTTTAACTTATAATTTTATTAATTTGGGTCATCTCTCTCATTATTTCTTTATTTATGGTCAGTCTAGCTAAAGGTTTTTCAATTTTGGGTTTTTTTTTTCCTTCCAAAGAACCAACTCCAAGTTTTCTATTGTTTTCCTGTCCTCAATTTCATTTATCCCTGCGTTATTGTATTCTTTTCCTTCTTCTAACTTTGGGCTTAGTTTGTCCTTCTTTTTCTAGTCCCTTTATGTGCAATGTTAGGTTGATTACTTGAGGTCTTTCTATGTTCTGGATGTGTGCACGTAGAGTTATGTACCACCTTCTTTCTACTGCTTTTGCTGCATCCCATAAATTTTGGCATATTGTATTTCCATTTTCATTGGTCTCAAGATGCTTTTTTTATTTTCCTTGTAATCTCTTGTTTGATCCATTGGCTGTTCAGGAGCTTGGGTGTTTAATTTCCACGTATTTGTGAGTTTTCTGGTTTTCTTCTTATTATTGATGTCTAGTATCATACTATTATATAGAAAAGGTTTTCTTTTTTCTTTTCTTTTTTAAAATTTTTATTTATTTATTTGACAGAGAGAGAGAGAGACTGCAACAGAGGGAACACAAGCACAGGTTGTGGGAGAGGAAGAAGCAAGCTTCCTGCTGAGCAGGGAGCTCAATGCAGGGCTCAGTCCCAGGACCTGGGATCATGACCTCGGCTGAAGGCGGATGCTTAACGACTGAGCCACCCAGGTGCCCCTAGAAAATGTTTTCCTGCCATGAGTTCAATATTCTTAATTTGATAAGACTTGTTTTATGGCCTAACTTAAGATCTGTCCTGGAGAATGTTCCACGTGCACTAGAAAAGTATGCGTATTCTGCTATTGTTGGATAGAATGTTCGTTATATATCCGTTACGGCCATCTGGTCTCTAGTGTTATTTAAATGTACTGTTTCCTTATTGATTCTCTTTTTGGTTGATTTGTCCAATGTCAGGGTATTGCAGTCTGCTAGTTAGGATTTTTAGTTGGGTGCTACTGTGAATAGAAATTTAGTCTGCCAAAATCCAAGTGCTGGCTGCTTTAAGCCCTATCCTTCTTCTCCATCATAGTCTGACCTTCTGTAGTCAAGTCCCACATTCCCCCTGCAGTCCCTGTGATGTGAGACCCGAATGGGGCTTCCCAGGAATGACAATGCTGGGGGAGCTGGATGTCCACCTTGGACTCTCTTTTTCCCAATGTGGGAAGCATAGACTGGGGGCACAGGGACAGCTCTTGGTGTGACACAATGCCAACCTTGGGAAGGGGCCACTTGGTCAGAATATGGCTGCTTCTCTTGCTCCTCTGATGCACTCCTTCCTTGCCTCTGTGATCCAAGGAAGGGTTCAGCCTCATCCCCTCTATTCTAGGATTTTCCCGATGGTATCTGGTCTATGAGTAGTTGTTAGTTCATCTTCTTATGAGGGGGACTGAAGTCAGGAATGACCTTTGTTGCTATCTTGATGCCACCAGAACTCTATTAGTTTGTAAAGATGGAATGTAAGATTAGAGTGGGGGTTGGGGAAAATTAAAAAACAGTGACTCAAGAGAAAAGATAAAACCAAGAGAAAAAATAATTTATTTTAGAATCTATTTAATAATTTAATTAATAACTTAATAATTTAATAATTAAATAATCTATTTAATAATCTCAGAGTTATAAAGGATGATTTGTAATGATACACTTCTTTCTATATGCTCCCAATAAGCAAGGAAAGTTAAACAAGGGGGCCCAGAACCAGGGCGTTATAATCACAGAACTGATATTCTTCAGTAATATCTAAGGGATCAGGGAAAATTCTCTTCCACATTTTTATTTTAGTTTGTAAAAACTTAATCATTTTCTCTTAGACCCCTCACACACAGGTAAAAACAAAACAAAACTCCAGCATGCATGCCCCTTTTCTTATTCAGTACATTGATCTCTAGAAACCAATTTTAGATATTAGCACACATAGACGTATATACACAGACTAGTTTTCCTAAAATCGGGTGTATCCTGGTAGGACATTAGCTTCTGTCTGCCTGATATGAGACATTGTTTTCTAGCATGTTTAACTATCCTTCATGCTTCTGAAACTATTTCAGTGGTAAAGAAATACATATTTCCTATTCTGAATTTTTAAACTTTCCTATGTTGTACCTGCTGCCACTTATCTTTTTTGTTGTTGTTGTTGTTACTACTTTTAAACAAAATTTAGGGTCTTGTCAATACCTGGACTCAAAATTCCTTGCTTTACAAACATTAAACACGTGGGTACAGGCATGTACACACACACATACACACACACACACACACACACACACACACAAGCATATGTTGCATTTACATGTAAAAACTTGGGTCTCCAAGTCATCTGGGATTCAGGAACTCTGTCTCTGCTGGATACTTCTCCAGCTGCCTTCATATACCATGGTCAAATGACCACATGTTCTCAGCAGAAGAGGGAAACATAAGGAAATCTACCACATCATGGTAGATGCAAAGATCTAAGCATGTTGCTGGGGGAAGAAAACAAAACAAAATTGGGCCTTTTGGCTTCTTCCTTCTTGTTAAAATCTAACCACCACTTGCCATCTTGTGAAACAAGCACGGTAACTGTGGGACGGCTTTTTACAGTCTCTTGGAGAGGAAGACCAACTCAATGAGAGCAAAGGATTGGTACTAGAGATAGGTCCTAACTCCACAGCATTCAGGAGCTGAGAGAAGATTGGTGAGACCCCTGCCCATTTTCAAATGACCTTGGACTGGGGTAAGAGTCAATAATTGTCTTATCCCCTCCACAACTACCATTTTCACATGGCCTCAAATGGTTTCTCCAGCCCTGTCACTCCTCAGTGTAGTGTTCATTCAATGAAAGAACAAATGACTTGGATTCTTGACCTGCCTTTCTAGAAACTGATGGTGTGCTAATGTCACATAATTTATCCTGTTACCCTCTTTAAAGCAAGGGGATAGATGAGGTGATCAGAGTCCTCTCAACTCTAAGTTCACCGACGTGGAATGTAGAATTTAATTGATTTGGAAAATAAGGTCTAGATCAGTTATTTACCCCGTGCCTATAATACCAACAGAGACAAAACTTGACATTTGATGTCTTCACATTGAAGATGTTTACTTTGTGTAAAATTTTAAACTCAAGATGGGTTTCTTCTGATTACTTGATAGGTTTTCCTCCTTTCAACAAATGTTTAAGTATTAAAATTTCACTTTAACCCAATCTGACACAATCAAATTTTGATGAAAAAAGTAAATAGAAAATATCAAACCTATCCCAAAGCAATAAATAACTTTTTGATTTTCCAATAGTTTTATTTATTATTGCTATTTCTTCTATACATAGCTGGTTCCCATTCAGTGGCTTCCAAATAGGCTTTCACCCCCAAAATCCCAAGACAACTTGGAAAAAATCACAAGGCTCAGGAAATGTTTCAGGATCACTTAGAAATTTTTGAGAACTATAGCAAATATAACAGCTTCATAGAGATAGGCCTTAAGCAATTTTTGTAAACACTATTTGTCATCACAGTGGGTATTTATAAAGCTGATTTTATTATGGGATTGAGAAACAGAACTTTTTAAATATATTAGGAAAATGCTTTATCTACCCATACAGGCAAACAGTGTGTAGGATAGCCTTGAAAATGATTTTCTCATTGGCCTGGAACAGGACTTGATTGATCAAGTGACTAGAGAAGCATTCCCAATTCCAAGAATGTACCAGGGGAGGAATGTAAAGAAAACTCCACCTGCGGTAAGTGTTCTGCATTTCAAGTCTATTAAATAAAAATTAAGTACTTAAAAGTGTAGTTAGGTTTCCGATTAAGGTAGACGAGGTGTCAGTATTGAAACATTTAAAATATATCCACTAAGTCTTTGAAAGTCTTTGGATATATTTGGACGCATTTTCCTTGTGGCAGAATGTAGGTCACGGAGAATAATCTTTCATTTTGAAAATAGAAATATACTGATGCATAAATGTATTGCTTCTAATGTATCCGTCTGCAGGGTATTATTTTTCTCATAACAGGAAATGGCAGAAGTAGGTAACTATATTCTTCTGGTGCCAAACGGAACTGAGCAATCCTTTGCAATTACAATGCATAGGCTTTACTGGTCCTGGTGCAGGAAGCATAACAATTTGCATATTTTAATTTAGAGGTTAGAGACCCCTGTCAAAGTAACAGCTTGGACCAGGCCAGCAAGGAGAAATCGAGAAGAGAGAAATAATTGAAAAGGCAGTTCCCAACAAAATGAAATTTGTCTCGTTGTCACTTAAGGTTGTCTTCTTGTCTTTCTGAGGGAGCAAGGTCAGCTTAAGAATGAAGGCAGAGTAGAGCACGGTAGACCACTAAGGACCAAAGGATAATTTTTTTTAATAACAGTGGCAATTGCAATATATATTTATGAAGGGGAGAGGAAAAGAATGCACACCAGCTTTCTGGGTAAGAGTCAGCCGGTGTCCTTCGAGTCGAAATATTGCAGACGTGTCCATGGCAGATCTAAAGTCTGTCCTCAAAGACAAGTAGGTTACAGAGGAGACAAAGTACTTAATGAAATAATTTAGTGTGACATATTGATATTGAAGTCTGGAAGGCAGAAAAGGATTTGCAACAAAATTAAGGTATGTCCCTCTTGAAACAGTTCCCCATTTCTTTCTCTGAGGGCTGAGAGGAGATTTTCATAAGAAAAGGAGCCCCTTTTATATCTCTCTCCAAGTTCATGCCAAAACTAGATGCCAGTGTGAAGTTCAACATTTGCAGCCTCATGAAAATCTCATTGGAGTAAGGTCCAGAGGAAAATCAAGTATGAAATAGTTCTTGGTTATGTTTTAGAAAGGTTTTAATCTCTCCAATGTCATGTGTTTTCAGTTAAAATGTGCATTAGTAAAAAACTCAAGCCCCAGCCGTGAAAGGATGTAGGCCTGGGGAATGTCAGTTTTGGGCACAGGCAGTGGAAGACGGCTGAGGATAGTATCAGGGCATAAAAACAGCAGCCAGATTTCAACTCTTGAGTGGGGCCAAACGTTGTCATAAGTATCTGGGAACATTAAAAAAAAGTGCATGCTTGAGAAAATGAAGATAAGTATTTCATGTTCATGATATAGTTGCATCGTTGACACAGAAAGAAAAGGAAAACATCCACATAAAAGCCATATTCTGTGGTTGGCGAGTTCGGTTCTGTTCTAATACATTGGAGGGAAGCTGGACATCACGACGCTGACTGGGTCAGGGATTCTCAACTGGTGGGACATTGCTTATCCAAGTTTGCAGAGGAGCTAGGTAGGGAACATGCGATGTGTGAAAAGTGCCCCCCTCTGTTCTCTCGTTGTGAATCAAAGGTAGAGCATTAGTTGCTATTTTGAAGAATCAGAACATCGGGCTAGGGTACTAGTGCTCTGCCTGGGAAACTGTGGACAGATCTGTTAGGAAGTCTGAACGTGAGTTTTCTCATCTTAAAAGGATGGATGCTTTGCCCTGCCTCACAGCTTTCATGGAACTACTTAGGTGAATGTGCTCCTTAAAATGTTGACCGCGTTTTGGATTTAGGTTTTTCATATGAATTGACAGATGAACGTGCATACCCAACTTCTAGATACTGGTGAACCCATCAGCTCCGTCGATTTCCCTACAGCTAAATCTCAAGCACCTACACTTCCTCTTTAGTCCCAGTCATATAAACAATGTAATCACCGGCTTCTCCTCACTTACCTGCCCAGGGTATCTTATAAGAAAGAGTGGGCTTGTTCTCACAAGTACATTTCCAAAATATGTGACAAATATTGCTCCGGGAATATTTCCCAAATTTCTTCCCCGCTACCCCCCCTGGTTATTTTTCCCCTTGGAAACATATAGTAAGAAAATAAGAAAATGTATTTGCCACAAAGCATCTCTAATAAAGAGGTCATGTAAAATGTCTACAGCTTCTGGTAAGGTGCTGCAAAGTGGCAATTTTGGAAAGAAAGTTTATGAAATTTACTTGGCACTGCTGAGCCTTTCCATTAAAAAAAAAAAAAAGGGGGGAACGAAAGACCACACCACAACACTTGCTATGAAAAGATATTACATTTTCTCCAGAGAAGTAACACTTCCTCCTTTGTTTGGAGGCTCTCCAGTGACTCTAAAACATTTTTGCAGATTACTCTATCTAAGGTTTTTAAAACTCACAAAATAGCCTTGAAGTAATAAAATGGAAACTGTTAGTATGCCAATCAAAGGCAGATATAGAAACAGTAGTCCTAAGAAAATGTGACCTGTCTAAAACCTCCTTCAAAATGTTGATGGACCCAGAAATAGAATCCAAGCAGCTGGTTGTAAGCACTGGGCAATACTTCCTCTCTCTAGAATTATTATTGTTCAAAGCCTTTGCACATAAACCACCTCCTGCTCCTTGAGGAAAAATGAGGTCATGCTAACAATATCCCCATTCTTCCCCTAAGAAATACTGCAGTCATGGCCAATGAGCTAACTCACAGAGCGTTCATGGGCCACAGTGAACGCACACATACACACACACACACCAGCACATACACACACGTGCACAAAATCCCATTCCTGGTTCAGTTTGTTTTTGTTTTCTTAAAACAAGTTTTAGTTGGAATTTTAATTTCAAGCTTTGGCCCACAGTTGTTGCTGAAATTTCACACTCTGTCCTCTTCTGATCCTACTTGTTCCACCCTCCCTAAGTCATATAATGAAAAGAACTAGACCACAGGAGAATGGGTTTTTAACAGATTGCATAATTGAGCTATTGTCACTTCCACAAAGGCTGGTCATTAAACTCACAGGCATTCGGGACATGAAACAGAATTTGGAAGGTGGGACATATTCAAATCTTGACAGTGATAGCAGTTAAAGTTATCACAGAATTATACTTGGTCTTAAAGATGTTGAAAAAGACGTGAATATTGGGGCATCTGTGTGCCTCGGTCAGTTAGGTAAATGTCTGCCTTCGGCTCAGGTTGTGATCCCAGGGTCCTGGGACTGAGTTCTGCCTCTGGCTCCCTGCTCAGCAGGGAGTCTGCTTCCCTCCCTGCCCTTCCCCCCTGCTTGTGCTCACGCATGCACCCCCTCTCCATCTCTCTCTCAAACAAAAATAAAATCTTTAAAAAATGAATATTTTTAAGGAAAAAATAAAAATAGTATCTTGATCTAATAGGGTAATTTGTACAATTTATATATACCTTTTCCTGCACAATACTACTGATAAGAAATGGGAAAGATTGTAGTAGTAAACAGAAATTGGCTCTTCAAAGACCAGCTGAAGTTACAGTCGAAGGGTACTCTGTCCTTGTGTATGACTGTTGGCACACACTGGATTTTAGACACAAGAGGGCAAACACAACTACTAGCTTCATCTTATTTTTTTTTTAAGATTTTATTTATTTATTTGACAGACAGAGATCACAAGTAGGCAGAGAGGCAGGCAGAGAGAGAGGAGGAAGCAGACTCCCCACCGAGCAGAGAGCCCGATGTGGGGCTCAATCCCAGGACCCTGGGATCATGATCTGAGCCGAGGCAGAGGCTTTAACCCACTGAGCCACCCAGGCGCCCCCCTTCATCTTCTTTAAATATGAAAAGAGGGCATTCTGGCTACCTTGTTGGCGGTCTGCAATTCCCAACTCTCCCTCTGCCCTCTTTCCATTTACAATGCTTATAAAAACAGGAAAAGAGATACAGTTTCAAGAGCAGTGAAAACAAAGGTTTGGTCAAAAATGTCAGGCCAACAAGGTGGGGAGTCAAGGAGGGAAAGCTTTAGCCTGGAGGCGGAATGACAAAGCCAGGAGTTATCCTACCCAGGTGAGGGATTTTCCATCTACACCACCTCATGGAGGCACAGGTGCACCTTTCTGTTTTGTGAAAGCTCCTCCATGTGGGATCCAAACACACTCTTCTCCCCATTGGCTCCACTTTAGTCTTTAATGCACCTTTGCCCAATAGTCCTAGGGAGTGAAACATTACTGAGCCAACATGGGTGTGGCTAACCTTTTAGACCCAGATGTTGGAATATGTATTTCACCATTTAGAGATAAAGAAATCTTGCCATGCAGCTCATTAAATAAGAGCATGGGCTTTGGATTTAAAAAAAGAAAAAGGCCTAATTACACATCCTGGTTCCACTCTTTTCTACCTCTTTTATTTCAGAAAAGTTACTTAATCTCTGAAAGTCTCATTATTTTTGCCTTTATAAGGGATAATAATAGTACATTTTTTCATAAGATTTTGGGGGTAAAAATCATTGAAATAATATATCCAAAATGTTTAAATGGTGTTTGGCATATAGTTAAGTGCTCAATATTTTTAATATGTTCAAAAACTAAAATGTAATTACAGAATTAAAATTATTAGAAATAATAAACTGTATCAACATTATGGAAAATTGAGCTTTTAACAAGGAATACAATCTTAAGTGTCTTAGAACCCAGAAGGACAAAAACAAACAAACAAACAAACCAAGGAAATGGAAACTGATGTGGGAAACAAAGGCAGAAGAAAAATTATTAAATTTCCTTACTACCTACAGCAAATTGTCGAGTCCTTGAAACAGGCAGAGTGACATTGCTCTAGGAACCTAGATGCAATGATGTTAATACTTTGCTAAAGGCAAGAGCCAATCTCAGACCAACCCCTAGGGTCCTGTAAATCTACTTTAACATATAAAAATTACTTTGGGGATGCCTGGGTGGCTCAGTTGCTTAAGCAGCTGCCTTTGGCTCAGGTCATGATACCAGCGTCCTGGGATCGAGTACCACATTGGGCTCCTTGCTCGGCAGGGAGCCTGCTTCTCCCTCTGCCTCCATCTGCCAGTGCTCACTCTCTCTCTCTCTCTGACAAATAAATAAATAAAATCTTTAAAAAAAATTTACTTTGGAAACTTCCCTTATCTCGACCCCCCAAGATAACATGTTGGCAATCATCCCCCAAGCATATGACCCACCAATATACATCTGAAGGGTCTCATAACTAAGGTTTTATTAGACAGTAATAAATGATCTTTTCCCAATGATAGCCAGCCCCCTCAAGGTCCTAGAAACCTTGCATCCAAAATTACTTGGATACCTATGCTCTCCCTTACCCCCTTTCAACTTGAAAGTATATAATGGGTCACTCCTCATGACTCTAGTGCTGCTCTCTCTGCCCATGGGTCCTGTCCCTGTGCTTTAATAAAGTCACCTTTTTGCAGCAAAGACTTCTCAAGAATTCTTTCTTGGCCACTGCATTGTAGGCAATGTCTTTCCTACATCAAAAACAGTGATAGAAAAAATAATAGATATTAAAGTCAGAGAAACATCATCAACATATGCTTATCATCATAAAGAAATAAAAGTAATAAATTATAATGGAAGCCAAACTTACTAAGCTCAATACTTCAGTATGTAAAACAAATTAGGTTCCAGACAAGTAAATGGAGAAAAACAGTTAGACATAGGTCTATACAGTTTTGCTTTCTTTATTGTATAATTGTGGTTTCAACTTTTAAAGAAATCTGAATCCAGGAAAAGCGTTAAAGAAGTTATAACAAACCAAACCACAAAAAACAGAATTGTATCACAGGTTTTTGTTTTGTTTTTTCCGCTAACGCAAAATTCTAGAAACCAGTCAAGCAATGTCAGGGCTCAATTCTCAATTGTTCAATTACTGATAGAAGTCAGACAGGTCATGCAAGCAAGTGAAGTAGTGCATGTAAGTAGGGCTAATTGAGGAGTTCAGGTTCCGATGAAGGGTGGTGGTAGCCACTGGACTCTAGTTCTGTGTCACTAGGGGAGAATGCTATCCAGGGCTGCCAATCATTCTAGCCTTTTGTGAAAAGCTAGGGCTATGAATTTTTATGTGAAGTCTCCAGATTTTTAAGGTCATCAACAAATTCACATTTTTCTGTTACAAGCCAAGAAAAACACATCAGCAGGCAAATATATGGTCTCTAAACTAATTCCAGGTAAGCAGTTCATACAGAACAGAGCTATAACATAAGCAAACGGGTTCCATTTCTAGCCAAGTTTTTGCTCATGTATAAGAGAAAAACATATTTTCATATATTGATCATTTATTTTCATACATTTCATGTGTATCACAGCTTTTCCTATCTTTTTCCTTTTAACTCTTTTCCTTATAGAATGGATTTCTTTTAGGCAACCTATAAATGTACTTTGTGTCCTCTCTCTCTCTGTATATGTATTATATCAATTGTATAAATTTATATAATACAATCCCTCTCTGATAACTGGGGTCTAGACCACCTAGATTTGATGTGATTATGGACATTCTATTGTCCTACCATTTGATTTCTATTTGTTCCATTTTCCTTTTTTTTCTTTTCTGCCTTCTTTTTGAGTATTACTTATGATTTCATATTATCTCTTTTGTTGGATGGAGCATTTATTTTAGTGTTTACTTTAGGGTCTGTAGATATATATCTTTAACCATCAGAGTCCACCTTTAAGTGATATGATACAAATTCATGTATACTCTAAGAAACTTAAAATGATCTATTTCCATTGTTCCCTCTGAGCTTTTGAGCTATTATAACTAAATATTTTGCTTTGACATATGTTATAAATCATATTACACAGTTATTAATTTTGCTTTAAATAGCAAATCCTTTTTAAAACTATTTAAATAATTTTCTTACAAAGCTTTACATGTAGCTACATAGTTATTATTCCCAAAGCTCTATATTGCCCACAGGTTTTGTACATTTGAATAGTCTTTTTTTTAAGATTTTATTTTATTTTATTATTTTTTTTTATAAACATATAATGTATTTTTATTCCCAGGGGTACATGTCTGTGAGTCACCAGGTTTACACACTTCACAGCACTCACCATAGCACATACCCTCCCCAATGTCCATTACCCCACCCCCCTCTCCCGACCCCCCTCCCCCCAGCAACCTTCAGTTTGTTTTGTGAGATTAAGTCACTTATGGTTTGTCTCCCTCCCGATCCCATCTTGTTTCTTTTATTCTTTTCCTACCTCCCCAAACCCCCCATGTTGCATCTCCACTTCCTCATATCAGGGAGATCATATGATAGTTGTCTTTCTCCGATTGACTTATTTCACTAAGCATGATACACTCTAGTTCCACCCATGTCGTTGCAAATGGCAAGATTTCATTTCCTTTGAATAGTCTTTATTCAGTATTTGTTTTTGAAAGATATTGTCAATAGGTAAATAATTGTAGGTTGACAGTTTTTCTTTTAGTACTTCTGGTTCTCACATTACATCCAATGAGAAATTTGCTGTGATGTGTTGTTCTTTTATATGAAATGTACTTTGTTCCACCTCTGGCTGCTTTTAAGATTTCCTTAATCACTAATTTTAAGAAGTTTGATTCTAATGTGACTTGGCAAAGCCTTTTTCATGTCACTTGCACTTGAGGTTTATTGAGGTTTTTGGATCTTGGGTTATAGGCTTTTCAGCAAATTCAGAAAAATTATGTCTGTTATTTTTTTTCAAATATTCTCTGTACTCTGTCTTTCAGCAGCTCCAATCATGTTTATTTTTCCCAGTGCTCACTATTGTTATACCCATATTTCTTTAGACTTTAATCTTCTACATTAAGAAAAAATTACTTTTTTATTGATATGTCTTCATTTTCACTAATCTCTTCTTCTGCAATGGCTAATCAGCCATGAATCCTACCCAGTGATTTTTTTCATCTCAGATATGGTTGTTCAATTTAGTTTTTTAAAAGTCTATCTTCTGGGGTGTCTTTGCGGCTCAGTGGGTTAAGCATCTACCATCAGTTCAGGTCATGATCCCAGGGCTCTGGGATCAAGTCCTGCATTGGACTTTCTGCTCAATAGGGAGTCGGCTTCTCCCTCTGTCCCTCCCCCTGCTTGTGTTCTCTCTCTCTCTCTCACATATGCTCTGTCTCATGTTCTCTCTCTCTCTCTCTCAAATGAATAAATAAAATCTTTCCCAAAAAAAGTTTATCTTCTATGTCTCCACTTTAAATATTCACTCCTTCCTCTAACTTCTTGAACATAAGGCATACAGACATAATAGCTTTTTTAATGCTTTCCTTTACAAATTCTGTCATTTGTGTATTTCTGGTTCTCTTAAGATCTTATTTTTGCTCCACTCTCTTTCTCTCTGTGGAGTACTCAGCTGTATATATCAAGAGTTGATACACTTTTTCTGTGAAAGACCAGAGAGAAAATACATTAGGGTTTGCAAGTCACTTGATGTGTCACAACTATACATTTGTGCCAGTGTTGTGAGAAGCCACCACAGACAATACGCAAATGAATGGATGTGGCTTATGATAAATATATCCTCTTATTCTAGTGTTTCTTTTATGGGTTGATAACATCCTTCTTGACATCAAATTATATTTGTCAGGTAATAAGATTATTCTGTCAGTTCTCTTTTGATTCATATTTGCTTGATGCATCTTTTTTTTAATAGAAAGTATTATTAAATCTTTGTGTTTTTTGCATGAATTATTAGAGTCCATACCTTTTGACTCATGTTTAGCTCGCTTTTATAGATAACTATAACTACTAGATAAATACAACTGCTATTTTACTGGTACTTATTTTTCACGTAAACTTCACATTTTTTCTTTTCTCTACTCATGTTTTTTATCTGATAGATTGTAATTTGTTTTGCTATTTAAAATGTATACATGGCCTTTTTTTTTGTTACTATGATAATGTCCTCTCCAAAGACCCAATAATCATGATTATATTCTTGTAGCAAATTTTTAAATTTGTATTATGTATACACACACATCTATATGTATATGAGGTATATATGTTTTAAGAATTGTACATATTTTTCTTCTAACAAAACCAGTGATGAATATAACTTTCTGAAGGGATGTTTTCCTCCACAAGACAAATATCTTAATTCAGTCTTACTACTCAAGTTTGCTACCTCATCAAATTGAATCATATTAACTTTTAGTTCTGGGTTATTATATAATAACCTCTTCATTTGCTCTAGATTCTCTCTCAAGTTTTACCAACAATAACTGATAGCCACAATATCCACTCATCCTACTTAACCGTATTTCTTCCATCATATTCTGGATGTGTTCTTTTCTGATTTGATTATATCCTCTAAAGTTGTTTGAATTGGGGTGTTAGTTCCTTCCTTTGCTTTCTATTTAGTAGTATTCAAATTTTCTCTTTCTCTTTTATATTCTTTAATTTAATCATACTCTGTCTAGGTGTGGGTTTTTTATTAACAGCCCTGTTTGGTACTCAGTTGTCTCTTTAAATGCAAGATCTTTCATGTTTAATTCTGAGAAAAATTCTGAGAAAAACACACATTTGTATACATCGTATTCCCACTTAGAACTTCGTTGTGGTTCATTTTTCTTCTTTTATATGGCTAATACTGTCTAATATCTCTATATTGATCATACTGTTTTAAATTCTTAATGTGTCAGTTCCAATATTTTTGCTTAAGAAGGTATATGTTGCCCGGTCTGTGCTTTCTCTTTTAGGTAATTGTAGGCTTTGACATCTAGTTATTCTGGTTCCTGTTTTCCTGGTGCATCAGATACTCTGTTTCAACAGGACCTCTAAAAAGAAAAGACGATCTTGAATTTCTGGAAATGTGTTTGGGGCAAGGGCCAAAGGCCAGACTCCAGTCTACATGAATTGTGGGGAATTTAAAAATAGAGGAGGGGGTAAGCCCTGGGGCAGAGGGTCCAGGAACCAAGAAGCTCATGCATTCCAGACTGTTAAGTGTCACTCACAGGAACTGCATCCTGCCGGTGATTCATGGCTCATTTTTAATGGTAACACAGCAATGGAAGGAGGCTGTCTGTCTAGGTTGACATTCATCAGCAAATGAATATGGAGGCAGGGGTGGGGGGCTGGGGACAGTGAATGCTCAAGGGCAGCTGGTCAACCTTCACCTGTTTTTGACAGTTCATCACTCAGGCAGAGCCTCTGGGCTGCCTCACTATCTCAGGGACACCGCCTTAGTGACCTGAGCTGCTGTAGCAGACTTCCAGTGAATGGGCAGATGAGGTTATCCACAGACCACATAGGGGAAAGGCAAGTGCCAAATTTGAAAGGCTTTTCTCCACTCTGTCTTCCCAATGTCGTCATGTTTGGAGCACGTCCATAGGATACAAATCTTGCAGGAGGATGCAAGCCCCAACCCTTTCTACATGCAGCGATTTCAGACATCCCTCAGCCTTTTCAGGGCCTTCTGTTAGTTATTTCGGTTAGCTTCTCAGAGACATTTTCCCATAGTGACAGTATGACAAAATAAACGTGTAAGGTTGATTTGAGGAGACAGAACCAGCAGTAGGAGCCAGTTCACCATCGTGACAAGAACTGGCACCCTTCAGGTCAGTGGCTCCGTGAATTTTACAAGTCGTTTGCATTTGTTTGCTTGTGTTGTGACTGTTGTCTAAATAGTTAAAAACCCTTCTTCCAGCTTGGGTCTGTTGGCATAGTTTTCTTGCTCAAGGGCTCTTCTATATTCATCAATATGTACACGAGTCATTATACGTTGAAGAGTTCTGGGCTGAAGAGTGGTGGCCATATCCATGAGAACAGCACCAGTTTAAGTTCTTGTCGTTCAGACTGAAGGGAAGTGGGAGAGCTTGAGCTAAGATCGTTTCCTGTCACTGGATCTCATTTAAAATACTGCTCTCCTGCAAGCAGTTAAACAGACAAAGAACAGATTGTAGTGTGAAAGAACTTGAATTACATTTTTGCCTGCCCCCCCTCCCCCAGCTCAGTTTGGAGGCTTTTTCAAAATTAGGTATCAAAATGCAACAAATAGAAAACAAATTAAAATGCAAAAAATACCACTTACATGAAGTCCGTACAGTTTTAATTCTAAATATTTCTAAAAACTCTTCTAAGATTGAATGTAAATTTTTTTTTTTTTTTTGGTGAAGGGAGGTGAAATGGATAATTTGAATTACAAAAAAAGCCTGGATAACCCCCCACACATCAATTTACCTATGAACAAAAAGATTCACACTGAGAAAATGGGATTTAGGACTATTTGATAAATTACTACAGACTACTTGAATATTCCATTAGCAAAATAATAGCTCGTTATGGAACCTCAGAAGAATGTAGTATAATTACAATAGTACTATCCTCCCTTGGGGGGTGGGAGGAATGCAAATGTTAAAAATGATAGCTATTTAACCAATGTTAGGGAAAAAAATGCCTCAAAACAAACTGAGAGGTTATATGATTTTTGGAACTCGGTGAAATTTTTGTAGTTTCCACCAGCTTTAATGAGTTGAATGTGTTTCTGCCAAGTGAGGGTTATTTGCATTCTTGGACTCATACAAACAGACGCATGAACACCGCATGTGATCGTGATGATAGACTTGCCTTAGTCTCTGTCAGACTTGGTTGTGAACCACACCTGGATATATCTGAGAAGTGAGGGCATGCTCCTACTCTCAGTACCAGGTGAAAACATTCTGGAAGATGATAATTGACCAAAGATGGGTTAGAGACGCTATGATGGAGACGGAGGAAGACATTAAAGATGAAGGCCAAAAGAGAAGAAGAGGAGATCGTTGAAGCCTAGTGTCCAACATGTAAATATGCTGATTTCTAACACAGAGCTGAATACAAAATACTAAGTTAAAATCCCCCAAGTTCATGAGCTAATGAATTTGTAGCAATTAGCCCAAATTATGTTGCAATTAACCCGAAATGATATAAAATGAAGAAACAAAAATTCATTTTCGTTAAGAATTTATCCTTATTGGGATGCCTGGGTGTCTCAATCAGTTAAACCGCTGCCTTCAGCTCAGGTCATGATCCCGGTGTCTTGGGATCAAGTCCTGCATCGGGCTCCTTGCTCGGCAGGGAGCCTGCTTCTCTTTCCGCCTCTGCCTGCCACTCTGCCTGCTTGTGTGCTCTCTCTCTCTCTCTCTCTCTCTGCCAAATAAATAAATAAATAAAATCTTAAAAAAAAAAAGAATTTATCCTTATTTTTAGGCCGGAGGTTAACTGTGACATTTAATAAACCACATGGGAAAAGAGAAAACCGTGCTAAATCAAGTCATGTTATCATTTTTTTTTTCATTTTTTTTAAAGATTTTATTTATTTATTCATGAGAGAGAGAGAGAGAGAGGCAGAGGGAGAAGTAGGCTCTTCATGAGCAGGGAGCCCAATGAGGGACTCCATCCCAGGATCTTGGGATCATGACCTGAGCCGAAGGCAGATGCTTGGCCATCTGAGCCACCCAGGTGCCTAAGTCATGTTATCTTTTTAAGTTAAAAAGTTGCTTAAGAAAATAAAAGGTATTATTATTAAATTCAGCTGGGAGAGCACGAATCAAGACTGGACTTAACATGTTTTTTCTTTCGTTTTTTGCTTTTGTGAAGCTGACGTAGTTGCCCAAATTTTAAAAATTTGCAAAATATTTCAAGGCAAGAATTTCACAGTGAGAAGGGTTACTCGTAGCTAAAACCACACAGTGCATTTGAAAAGAAATTTGCAGAATAATTAAGAAAGAAAATATCTACATATTCACACTACTGAACAGTTGTGCTTGTCAGCTCTCCTACGGTATTTTATTCAAATATCCACATTGATAGGGTGAAGACAGGACCTTACCCAATTTGATCGCTGCTCCACTGTCAAAACCAGAACTAGCTGAACACTCAGTATCTGCTGCATAAATAATACAGAATGTATGATTAACATGTAAGACTATATGCTTCCATATACAGCTCCCTTCCCACTATTTGCACTAATGACAGTAGTCAGTGACAGAATAGTCCAAAATCACGACTATTTAAATCTGTAAATCTGTCTCTAAATATATTTAGAGACAAACGTTTTAAGTTTCTAAAAGATGATTTTCTTGGACACATTTAAAATATCCTTCTTGTTCTTCAAGACGCACTGGCAGCGTGATGGGGAGGTGACTAGGAATATAATTAAAGGCATTAGAATCCTTCGAGTAATCTATAAACAGAAAAGCAGAAGCGACTTATTTAGCATTCATCCGTGAAAATGTCACCCGAAGACTCAAGAAGTCATACTTTGTAGTATTTCGCAATTCTCCCCAAACATGTATGTGTGTGTGTGTCCTTCGTAGCGGTTCTGGAAGGACGCGGTTGCAGGACTGGAGCCAGCAGTCCCCGTCTCTCTGATGGTGATGGGAAGCCCCGGGGAAACCCGGGGACCCCCAGGGGCAGCATCTTGTGGGCGCAGGTAAACACAGCAGCACGAGGGCTGGACACGAGCCGACTTTTCATACGGAGTCAGTCTTCCTTTTTTCCCCTGTGGCATCCTCGGGCCTGCATCGAATACAGCCCCGAGCCCCGGAAGTGAGTGGCATAACCCAATCAGAGAAAGCGCCAGGGGAAGCCGGGCTGCAAGAGCTGAAACTGAACTCGAAACCCTGAGCGACAGGGAGACGCCCAGCCCTCGCCGGCACCAGCGCCAGCCAATCCCAGGGCAGCAGTGGAGCGAGCGCTACGGACACGCAGAGGAGACAAACTAACTCCGAACGAGGAGCGCGCGGGGTATCGCTCTCTGTCTCCTGCCGCTGGGGTTCCCAGAGGGCTGGGCTGATCTGCTTTTTTCGTTCTCCCTCGGGGCTCTGGCTGTTCTGCCCAAGGTTGCAGGCAGGATCTTCTATAGGTAGTTTTTCACCACATTTGGAAAGTTTTCAGCCATTATACCTTCACAAATTTTTCCAGCCACGTATTTTTCCTTTCTCCTGGTACTGTGAGGGTACAAGTGTTGGAGCATTTGGCAGTATCCCACAGTTCCCTGATGCTCTGCTGGCTTTCTTTCTTTCCTTTTCTTCTTTCCTTCCTCCCTCCCTCTCTTCCTCCCCTCCCCACGGCTCCCCTCCCCTTCTTCCTTTCTTCTGTCTCCCCTTCTCTCTTCTCCCTCCCAACCTCCCTCCTCCCTTCCTTCCGTCTGTTTTTCTGTCTTCAAGTTTACTGACTCTTTCTTGTGCCGCTTGCATTCTGTCATTGAGACCAAGCTATGATATTTTTATTTCAGTTATTATATTTTTCAGTTCTAAAAGTTTCACTTAGTTTCTTCTTTACGTCTTCTATTTCTTTGCTGAGATTTTCTGTCTTCCCATTCTGTCAAGGGTGTTTCCGTTGCCCTTTCTTGTTGGAGAATTTTATGGAACTGCTTTAAAGTTTCCTTCAGATAATTCCAAAACCTCTATCATCTCAGATTGTCGTTTCTTATGCAAGTTGGGATTTTCCAGGTTCTGCGTCTGCTGAGAAATTTCAAGTTCCGTTGTGGACATTTTCAGTACCACCTTGCATCGCTGGCTCTGGTTGAAAGCCTACAGAGATGTTGGTATTTTTTGTTCTGGAAGCAATCAGCTTGTTAGGGTTCAAATCACAGGTCTCGACTAGACTTCTTCAGGTTGTGGTCCCACTGTTGATTTGATTTTCAAATCTGTTTGCAGTGCTATTCCAATCTGTCCTGCATTTCCCACATGTAGCCAGTCTGGGACTTGGGATGCAGTGGGGGGAGAGTGGACTAAATTGTCGTTTAGTTCTCACAGTTGGTGTGTGTTACTCAGATTCAGATCCTTGCACATGTAGCTCAGCTAAGCACAAGAGTTCATACACAACTGCAGGGAGCTACCATCTCAAGCTCTTCCCTTTCTGCTAACTCCCCAGTACTTTCCTTCAACTCCTCTTTTTCAGTCCTCTGGCCGTAAAGCCGGGGCTTTCATCTATCCTGCTGGGTTGCACACTTTCCTTGGCTGTACCCACATTGGGGTCAAGGGAGGGCAGAATGGGAAATGGGGAGAAGAGGAAGTAACTGGGGCTTCCCCCCCTTTTTTGAAACCAGAATGCCTGTATTTGGAAGGGAAGGTCTTTTCTCAAAGTCATGGGCTCCTGCTGGACCCACTTGCTGCCATTGCCACCACTGCTCTAGGATCGCTTGGTTGAGGCACTAGAGAAAGCAGCAAAGGAAAAAAAAAAGATGAGAAAAAAAAAAAAAAAAAAGAAAGAAATGGGACTTCCACACTCGTCATGAGCATTTGGAGACCCTCTTAGTACTCCTTGAGTCAGAACTAGAATGCTTGTCCTGGATTTCTGTCTGTGCCAAGGACCCTTTTTAATTCTTGGGTTATCTTGAATTCAGGTCATGAAACTCCAGAGGGGAATATGACTGGCGAACTGTTTGATGGTACTTTGAATTCTGGTCTTATCCAGTCCACTTGCTGCTATATTCTTTTCAGAATCTTCAAGTAACCACTCCATACTCCTTTTTCTAGGTTTTAAAGCACATTCAAACAGAGATGGAGTAGGGAGTGCTTAGTCTGTCTTAGCTAGCAGTGAGTGAATCTTTGTCTCTGTCTTTCTCTACATCTACCATCCTATCTATTTATCTATGTATCCATCCCTATATTAGATTAGCTTAGATGCTAGACTATAAAGCTATAAATAGTTGATCAACATTTTATTTTGGCAGCCCTATTAATTGTCTAGGTTAGAATTTCTTAACTCAAAAGCTAGTTTCAAGATTCCTTTGTATAAAATATTCAATATGCAATGATGTGGTTTAGGAAATTGAGTTAGTTAATATGGTGCACAAATGCCCAGCTGCATTTTTCTTATCCCGCTATAGAGATAAATGTTATTATTCAAAGTGAATTCATATTTTAAGGGACATGGCAAACTGAACCGTCTACCCTCTATAAACTTGGATCCCCTTGATCATATCTTTTCTAAGTGGCAGTCATTCTAGGGCAAATCTAGAAACACTGCTTTCCAAAGCAGTCCAATTTGATTGCTATGAAATTCTTTTCTAAATTGAGGCCAAGTCAGTTTTTCTACAGTTTCACCCATATTTCATTTTTCTGTCTCTTGAGGTCTTAAAGAAGAGGGCTTAAAAAAATTTATTTTACTTTTTTTTTTTTCCAAACAGGAAGACCTTTTAAATATTTGAAGACAGCTTAGCTTTCCCCAGCTAAATATTCCTGATTTCTTTGAAAGCTTTTCCTATAATAGTCTATAGCCATATTTCCCTGGGTGGTCTGCAGACCATCTGTTGCAGAATCTTCTGAAGGTTCGTATTAAAAAAATTTCCCATCTTAGGGTTTTACCTCAGAAGTACTGAGTCGGAATGTCAGATCGGAGAGCCATCGCTATGTGCTGTGGGAGTTGGGCCCCAGCTGGGCTCAGTGTTAACCTGCTCTGCACTCCTTTTAACTGAGTTTCCTCTGCCCATCAAGTGAATACCAGTGGGGAACTCGCCCTTAGAATCTCAAAAGTACTTTAAAAATGTTTCCAGAAATTGTCAAAGGCATATGCCTTGGGATTCCTGTATTCTCTGATGGACAATACCATTTCTAGCAAGCAACATCGTGAGAGCCAGGATCTCTGAGAGTCAGAGATACTGAAGCTACAAGTTTCAGGCACCATTTCTGGATCAAAAAGACTAATTAGGGAGAAATAGAGCTAGAGCTGTGGGGCTTGGTGAGGTGTCTTCTGTCATTGTTGTTATATTACACCTGGGCTCACGAGCTCATCTGTTCCTCTATGGGAGAGAGGCAGGAATATCTCAGCTTTAATTCTTTCTTTGTAGTCTTATAGAAATCCTTTTGTACAAAATTCAATCCTTGGCCACAAAGAAGTGGCAGAAGGAGTTTTTAGTCCAGGTTCCTATTCGATTCAATGGAGAGGTTAAAAAAAAGAAAATACCAGGATGGGCTCCATGTCTAGAGATGATGATTTAGATGGTCTGGAATAAGGCCCAGACATCCATTTTGTTGAAGTGCTCCAGGAAATTCTAACATGCTTCGAGGGTCAAGAGCTGCTATCCTAAATAATTAAAATGGAACTACCTTCCTGCTGGCATTTATTGTCAAAAGTGATGTGAACACTTCCAGCTAACTGATAACAGAACCCTGAAAGACCTGATAACTGTTTGAAGAGACAACTTTACTGCTTTTGAGGGGAAAAAAAAGTTCCAGTTTGAATCTCTAGAGAAGAGAGAGACATGTTGAATTGTTTGGGGGAACAAAAATCTCCTTATAGTAGGAAATAAATAAAAGGAAATAAGTCCAAAGGGGAAAATTCTTCACTTTGCTCCTGAATCTGAAGGACACTGCGAAAATTGGTCACTCATTTTTAAATAAATAATTTTGTTTTACTAACCTGTTTAGCGTTTAGACACCATCACCCCTCACTGTTCAGATCATGACAGCTTAAAACGAACTAAAAACAGGGAATGTTCTTGGAGATGATGTCGGAGCGTTTCAAAGACAGGTAGTTATTCCTTCTGCCCCTAGAAATGTATTATATGTAATTGGGATTATGGGCTCAATCTCTTCAGCTTGAAATAAAACTAAGAACTTTTGGGGCACCTGGGTGGCTCAGTGGGTTAAGCCTCTGCCTTCAGCTCAGGTCGTGATCTCAGAGTCCTGGGATCGAGCCCCGCATCAGGCTCCTTGCTCAGTGAGGAGCCTGCTTCCCCCTCTCTCTCTGTCTGCCTCTCTGCCTACTTGTGATCTGTCAAATAAGTAAATAAAATCTTAAAAAAAAAAAAAAAACAACTAACACCTTTTTTTTTCTTTTCACTTTTCACTCTCTGCATATTTATACATAGTAATTTTTTCCCCTCTTCTGAAAACAATACACTCTGGCAAAACCACATTATAATCAGACTTGACCTTGTTCGCCACCCCCGAAGAGTCAACTTTTCAACTTTTACAGCTGTTGGGAGCCATGCACCAAATCAAAGCTGAGAAAAGCTTTGTAGTTTCTGAAATGTCCCCTTCTTTCCAGAACGTGACAGAAAGTCTTGGGATGTCTGAACCACTGCCAGACGGTGACAGATCTCGCAAGACCTGCCTCGCCTCTCATCTCTCAGGAACGCAGCTGACTGAAGGAAGCCACCTGTTCCAGGGCCACTGACTTTCCCTGTAATCAAGAAATAACCACACGGGACAAAAATCTCTTTGTTGGTGCTGGTGAGTACCCTGCGAGTTTGTGGCCTTAACCAAGCGTGAGCACACTTCAGCCAAAATTAATGCCAAGAGCAGAGTGGAGGCGTCTTAATGGCCCCCTTTCATTTTCTGTTACTATCGTGTGGTTCTCTGTTGATATTTGAGCTATTACCTTGTGGAAGGTAGTGATATAATGTAGGTATTTTCCCCCCCTCTCTGGGGTTTCAGATTTTTATTGTCAAGAAGACCTTTTAGAGGAAGGTGCTCTGGTGGTAACATTGATGTGTAGAGAGTATCCGTGTGAGTAATCAGCAGTCAGCACACATTAGGACATGACTTCGCCTTGGCCAATTAGGTGTCTCAGCTTCTAAATTTTCATCTGCAACAGAAGATTCAAAGAGAGAGGGATTGAAGGTGCATTCATAGTTCTCATTGTAACCAATGAGAGTACAGGGTCTATTCCCATCAGTGCTCTGTAGTGACCAAGGCAATGTCTCCGTTGGACATTTCTGCCCCAAGGCAGTGGTTTCTTTGCTTCTTGCTTCTTGTCTTTACCAAATTCCCTTACTTTAGGTCTATTTATTTCCTAAGTCTGATTTTTCCATCCTCCTGCAGATTCTGGGAACCCATTATATTTTCAATAAATACATTTCTTTTTTTATTATTTTTTTAAGATTTAATTTATTTAGTTGACAGAGACACAGCAAGAGAGGGAACACAAGCAGGGGCAGAAAGTGAGGGAGAAGCCAGCTTCCCGCCCAGCAGGGAGCCAGATGCGGGGCTCGATCCCAGGACCCCGGGATTATGACCTGAGCCAAGGCAGATGCTTAATGACTGAGCCACCCAGGTGCCCCAGTAAATACATTTCTACTTAAATTACCCAGGACCAGGGGCACAGCCATTTAAGCCTCTCACTCTTGATTTCAACTCAGGTAGTGATGTCGAGCTTATGAGATCGAGTCCTGAGTCGGGCTCTGCGCTCAGCGAGGAGTCAGCTTGAGATTCACTCCCCTCTCCTGCCCCCACTCATGCTCGCTCTCTCTCTAATAAACAAATAAATCTTTAAAGTAAATAAATAAATAAACTACCCAGGACCAGATTCTGTTGCTTGCAGCTACGGATCTTACCCAATACACATGAGGTGAACACGGAGCATCATTAGAATGGGAAGCAATCATTTTAATTCCAGGCCTAGCAGTATTCCTTGGGAAGATGTCTGTAGTTTTGCAATACACATGAAATTATGACCCAGTGCAAACATAGAAGATTGGAGATAAATATTAGAAAATTCAACTATAGGGGTTCCTGGGTGGCTCAGTCGGTTAAGCATCTGCCTCTGGCTCAGGTCATGCTGTTGGGGTCCTGGGATTAAGCCCTATGTTGGGCTCAGCGGGAAGTCTGCTTCTCCCTCTGCCTCCCCACTCATGTGCACATGCGTGCTCTCTCTCACATAAATAAATTTAAAAATTAATTAATTAATTAAAATCTTAAAGAAAAAGAAAATTCAACTATAGAATGCTGTAAAAAGTTGATAGGTGTTATCTTGAGATTGAATATTCTTTACTGGAACTCCCTAAAATTAAGTAAATGCTAATTTTTCTAAAATGCAGTGGTTGCAGTCCTGCTTTGGAGTGAGGACTTGTCAGCGTTCTTCGTATATAATGGATAGTAGAGGCTCTCAGCCATTAAATTTGATACGAGACATATTGCCATTTCTTTGTGTTTTAATGTAGGATTGGAAGCCTCTCCTTCTGATGATTTGAATCTGGGTCATGTATTCTCCACTCTTGCGGGGTTGAGGAAAACAAGCAATAACTACTGGAACTTTTGGAATGTTCCAGCCCTTTTATCAATCACTTAGGTCACCCGGTTTCAAAGGCATCCTCTCTGGCGCACCTAGGCTTTGAGGAACCCCAAAGGAAAGCAAATAAAAACATCTATGCAGGCTTTTTTGTTGTGTAAGGGCTGCAGCAGGTGCATGGAGGGAGTCGGAACACTTGTCTGGTTAGACAGAGCTAGTTAAATAAGAAGTTGCTGCTGAAGCCCCTGGGAGTAAAGCCATTCCCTCTATAGTTTTCCTTTGTAAAGGATAAAGATAGGGTTGAATGAACCCAGAAGCTTTTTCCTGCCAGGGGGGAATTAGAACAAAGATTTCCTTTCAAGACACCGTGGTTGGTACTGTCTAGTGACGGATGAACCTCAGAAGACTCAGTCGTGATAAAACCCCAACATGTCGATTCTCGGTGGAAGCACAGAGTCACTTCTCTAAACTTTTCTCTTCTTATCCTTTGTTCCCCGGACACTTCATTTCCTGTTTTGGGCTCCCTTCCCTTATCCTCATCCCATCCAGCCCCTTGACCAAGAAGAATTTTTATAAGACAAAACCAAGCCAAGACCCAACCCAAACCCCTCTAAGTTGTTCCCCTTCTGGAAGGAAGTAGAGCTACAAATGGTTGGAACACCCACCCTTTCACAGGAGAGCAGCCCGGTATTGAAATAATCGAGAGACCACAGAGCAAATACCATCTTCTCTAGAATGCCTTGTCAGGGAGCCAGCCAGAGGGGCACGTCCTTTCTCTTTGGTGTTTGAGCAGCAATGGCGGCATTTCTCACGTTGTCTCTGAACTGCTTCAGTACCAACATGGTGACTCTTGGGCGAGGAGGGGCTCTGCTCTACTCCTGTTGCATTTCGGGTGCCCCCTCAGAGCCTGGTCCCTAGCTCATATCTGCCCAATTGAAGATGAGTTGGATTAATTCAGATCAACCGAGTTCCCTCCGGTGTCCAATGATAGGGTTGCCAGTGTAGGGACGATAATCCCGTCTGTCTGGACGCCGTAGTGATTCCGTCATTTAGTTTCGCTGCAGGAGCAGGGTCTAGCAAACGTGGGGAGGCTGCAGGGTGGGGCTGGACACGCAGACACATGACAACAGATGAAATAATAATAAACTATTAATAATCCGGACTGAGCGCATCGTAGGCGGACATGTCGAAGTTTAATACATTATTAATTTGTTCCTCCTAATAACCTTATAAAGTAGATGTTATTAACTGATATCCTCATGCTCTAAATCAGGAAATAGGATATCAAAATGATTGAAGTAACTTGCCCAAAGTCACCCAGCTATAAAGCTACGGAGCTGGGCAGTGGACTCAGGTCTGTCACTCTCTAAATCCTTTGCTGTTCCCCACTTGGCAGCGCAGTCCCTATCCTGTGCCATGGGCTGTCCTAGATCCATTGCCCTATCTGGGCCCTTTTCTGTCCATCTCACAATTGCAGCTAAAAGACCCGGGGAGTAAGGGATTTCTTGCCTTTGCAAAAACTAAATAAAATGTTAGTGTTTTATAAATTACCACTTAAAACAGGTGTGAGGGGAATACAGAAATAATAGGTGGAATTTAATGAGGCTATTTGGCTATCTAAGGTCCTTTATCACAGTTGAAAATAAGGGGCCAATGAGCCATCAAAATGCTCAATTTTCGGTGGTTGCACGAGGGGCCTGACCTTCCTGCTGGCCAGAGATCAGCACCTGCGAAGTCCCCGCGGTTGATGCAAGCTATTTTGGGGGTGCAGACGTTCTGTTTCTTCCATCCCTCCTGTCCCTTCAGCCCCAGATCCTGTTGCTTCTCCTAATTGCTTCTGCTGTATTTGGTACTACCTGACAGTTTATTAGGGAAGAGAGAAACCGCAGTGACTTATCATTAAACTTGCACTGTAATTACATTTCCACACACGCAGGCTCTTGTCAGTCTTACAATTCAGCTCGATATTGCATACATTAATGTTATTAGGATATTAACAACTGTTAGATGCTAGGCAGAGCAATCTGTTTTTTCATTAAGCAATAAGTAACATTCCAGGATACGCCGTTGAGGGTATCGACAAAGAAGCAACAGCCTGGGGCATGGAGATAGACTCTGCATTGAAGCCGGACATCGCACTATGAAACCCCCCTCCCCCCGCAATTGCGGAAACATATGATGTCACCCCATGTGCTTCCTGGTCGTGTCTGGCCATGACAGGCCTTGCAGGTTTTGAGTGCAGGGGAAACATGTCTGATGCACTGCAAATATCTAAAGAGCCTTCTCCTAGTATCATTTGTGGGATACATTCCTAAGGCTAGACACGTGCCATTCTCTATGAGTTGGGTGGTCAAAAGTTTGCTTCCTTTTCTCATTTTTCCCCTCTCTTTGGCTCAAAGACCATTTTTTTCATATTTCACTTTACAAACTTAGCAGTGATGACCCCTCCTCTAATATTCCTCGCTCCGTCGACCTACAGAGTCTGATTCTATTGAAAGGTAGTCGGGCCTGATCTAAAATCCTGTCTTAATCGATGAACTACTTGGTGATAGAAAATTCTGGCAATTACTTCAACAAATTCACAAGACAGTGGATGAAATGGATGAAGTGCTGGTACGAGGATAGCAAATATCTTTTTCCAAGTTCTTCAAAGCAAAATGGAGTATGCTGCTTAAGAATTCAGAAAGGAAAGGGATGGGAAAATTATTTGAATTTCTGCTGGTCTTTGAAATTATTTATTTATTTACTTATTTACTTACTTACTTACTTATTATTAGAGGGAGCACAGGAGGGGAAGGGCGGAGGGAGAAAGAGAGTCTCAAGCAGACTCCATGCTAAGTGTGGAGCCTGATGTGGGGCTCAGTCTCATGACCCTGAGATGATGGCCTGAGTTGGAACCATGGGTCAGGCGCTTAACCGACTGCGCTACCCACGCACTGTGAAATTATTTTTAAAAAAATAATTTATCATTGACAAGTAAGAATTGTATATATGGAAGGTGTCCAAGATGATCTTTCGATATATCTATACATTGTGAAATGATTACACAGATGAACTAATTAATACATCCATCACCTTCCATAGTTACCATTTTTTTTTCTTGTGGTAGATTTGAGATCAATTTTTTTTTAACAAATTTCAAGTATATAGTACATTATTATTAACTGCAGTCACCAGTCTGTACATCAGCTTTCCAAAATTTATTCATCTTATAAGTGAAAATTTGTACCTTTTGATCAATATTTCCCCTTTCCTTCCATTCCCTCACCTCTGGTAGCCATCACCCTACTCTCTTGTTACTATAAATTCCACTCTCTTTTTTTTTTTTTTTTTTTCATAAATATTCCACATATAAGTGAGATAATCTGGTGTTTGTCCTTCTGTGTCTGGCTTCTTGCCCCTAGTATAACATCTTCTAGATTCCTTCGTGTTGTTGAAAATGGCAGGATTTGAGACTAACCCATTATCAAATGTGTGGTTTGCAAATGTTTTTCCCATTCCGTAGATAGCTTCTTAATTGTTGATTATTTGCTCTGTTATGCAGAGAATGTTTATTCTTCCTGCTCAAAGTTGCTTTAGCTATTTGATGTCTCTTCTGTGAAAAATGCCACTGGAACTTTGATAGGCATTGCATTGAATGTGTAAATCACTTTGGGTAGAATGGATATTTTAGCAGTATCAGTTCTTGTAATGTATGAACATAAGATATCTTTCCATTTATTTGTGTCCTTTTTGATTTCTTCCATCAGTATTTTATAGTTTTCAGCATACGGATCTTTTCAGTTCCTTGGTTAAATTTATTTCTAAGTATTTTATTCTTCTCTATGTAATTGTAGGTGGGACTATTTTCTTAATGTCTTTTTTCAGTAATTTGGTGTTAGTGTACAGAATGCAATTGATTGTTGTATGTTAACTTTATATCCTTCACCTTTTTCTAAATTTTAGTTTTTTGGTAGAGTCTTTAGGGTTTTCTGTATATATAAGATTATATCATATGTATATATATACATGTAAGATTATATCACTGGCAAATAGAGACATTTTCACTTTTTCCTTTCCAATTTGGATACTTTTTTTTTTCTTGTCTAATTACTCTGGCTGGGACTTTCAGTACTCTGCTGGATACAAGTGGCAAGACCAGGCACCCTTGTCTTATTTCTCATCTCAAAGAAAAGCTTGTAGCTATTCACCATTGAGTATGATGTGGGCTTGTTCTATATGACTTTTATTATGTTAAGGAACATCCCTTCCATATGTACTTTATTAGGGGATTTTTTTTTCTTTTTCTTTTTTATTATTTTTCTTTTTTAAGATTTATTTATTTATTTATTTACTTGACAGAGAGAGATCACAGTAGGCAGAGAGGCAGGCAGAGAGAGAGAGAGGGAAGCAGGCTCCACGCTGAGCAGAGAGCCCAATGCGGGGCTCAATCCCAGGACCCTGAGATCATGACCCGAGCCAAAGGCAGCGGCTTAACCCACTGAGCCACCCAGGCGCCCCTTTATTATTATTATTTTTAAAGATTTTATTTATTTATTTGACAGACAGAGATCACAAGTAGGCAGAGAGAGAGAGGAGGAAGCAGGTCCCTGCTGAGCAGAGAGCCCGATGCAGGGCTCGATCCCAGGACCTTGAGATCATGACCTGAGCCGAAGGCAGAGGCTTGAACCCACAGAGCCACCCAGGCAACCCTTTTTTTTTCTTTTTAAATCATAAAAGGTTGTTGAATTTTGTGAAATGCTTTTTTTTGGTATCAAGATGATTAAATGGTTTTTATTTTTCCTTTTGTTAATGTGCTATATCACATTTTTGGTTACCATATATTGAATCATCCTTGCTTTCCAGGGATAAATTTAACTTGATCATGATGTATGACTGTTTTAGTGTGTCATTGAATTCGGTTTGCTAGTATTTTGTTGACTATTTTTGAATCTATGTTCATCAGGCATATTGGCCTGTAGTTTTCTTTTCTTATAGTGTCTTTGTTAGGTTGTGATGGTAATCAAGGTAATGCTGGTCTTGTAGAAGGAGTCTGCCGGTGTTCCCTCCTCTTCAGTTCTTTTGGAAGAGTTAGAGAAGAATTGGTATTAATTCTTCTGTAATGGTTGACAGAATTTACCAGTGAGACCATCTAGTTTTGGACTTTTCTTTGTTGGGGGGGTTTTGTTTTGTTTTGTTTTTTGTTTTTATGTTTTTTAATTACTGATTTTATCTTCTTACTCATTATTGCTTTATTCAAATTTTCTATTTCTTTTGATTCAGTGTTGGTAAATTGTGTGTTTCTGAGACTTTTTATCAAATTTCTTGGTCTCTAATCTTTCATAGTAGTCTCATGATTCTTTGTATATCTGTGCTATTAGTTGTAACATCTCTTTCATTTCTGATTTTATTTGAATCTTCTTTTTTCCCTTAGTCTAGCTAAATCTTTTTAATTTAATTTAATCAACTTAATTTATATAATTAATGATATATTATATATTTATATATAATATAATTTAATATATAATATAAACTATATTTTTCATAATATAATTAATATATATTATATGTTCATTTAATATATGATTTAATTAATTTAGATTAATTACTTTTATCTTTTAAAAAAAAACCCTCTTAGGTTCATTGATCTTTTATTTTTTCTTTCCAGTTTCTATTTCATTTATTTCTGCTCTAATTTTTATTTCTTTCCTTATACTAACTTTGAGCTTAGATTTTTTTTCTAGTTCCTAGTAGTATAGTTTCCTTATTTGAGTTTTTTCTTTTTTTCTTTTTTCTTTTTTTCTTTTCTTCTAATGTATTTATCATTATTAATTTCCCTCTTAGAACTGTTCTTGCTACACACTATTAGTTTTAGTATATCGTATTAACATTTTCATTTGTCTCAAGGCATTTTTAAATTTTTGATTTCCTTTTTGATTTCTTCATTATCTGACTAGTTGTTTAGGAGCATATCGTTCAATCTCACCATATTTGTGAATTTTCCAGAGCTCTTCCCCTGGAGCTCTTAGTGGCAAAGTTTTCAGGGTTTCATGGTGGTTGTATCGACTATTGGATTGGTTTCCTCAGTGGTGAAAGCTGCTCGAGTCCTCTGTGGAGCAGTCTGCTGAGGTCTGCCAGAAGGTCATCTGTGATAGAAGCTTTTGGGATCGACGGTGTTCACAAGGGCTGTGGAGGTGCTCAGGTAAAATAAATCCACTTTGCTACTTTTTCTGTGCAGTTATTCTCAAGTGCTTGCTCTGTTGTGTTACTGAAGCTTTGTAAGTGGATTCCTGAGGTCTTCCAGGGCTGTTTTTGTTGGTGAGTAGCTGCCTAGTTATTGTTCTTTATGGGGGATGAAGGATGGGGTCTCCTATCTGACCACCTCGGTGGTATCACTCTCTTGAAAACACTTCTGATCACTAGCTGTATCATATCCCAAGGCAGGAATGGAAGTGCTATGTTAGGAACAGGAATGGAAGTACTGTTAGGCGATTCAAAAGGAAACCTATTAATATTTCTGGAAAGAAACACAGCAAAAGGAACCTCTGAGAAGTTTTTATAAGTTACACGACTTGTCATAATTTGACGGGCTGGCGTTGCAAGCAACAGCTTTAGCTACCACTTGGGCAAGGTTTATGCGTTATATTAATATTTGCCTCATTCTGGCCTTCTTTCAGAATGTATCGACAAACTATTGGATTTTGGATAGCCTTATAGACTTCTCCCAGATTCGAAGTGTGTACTAACTATTTATAGTACTAGTAAGTACTATTCTGAATTTGTTGAGGTTAAGGACTAAGCTGAAGCTTATGTCATGTAATAACATGTGTCATGTGATAAAAGGATATTGCATGAGGGAGAGGGGAAATCACCCACTTCACTAACTCCTTACCTTGCTGTGTCCCGTCCATCCCCCCAAAGGAAGAGAACCTATGTATATGGAGTTTGACCTATTTCAGTCTGTTTTCTTTTTAGACTAATTTTATAGTGATACCCTATCAGGATCCAAATTATTTTTTCAAACCAGCTGGTTATTGACATTTTTCTCAGAAAAGTTTTCCAGAGCAGAGAGGATAGCAGAATTTGAATTTTAGGAAAGCTGTCTCTTCCCTATTGGCCTGTCCCTTAGTCCTCCTCACATTGCTTCTGTTTACCCAACCACACACAGGTGTTGCCAGTTCGGCCAGTTTCCAAAACACAAATTGGACCCATCTTGTAGTGGGAGGATAGCTCTGTGAAAAAGTGGTCCCCATGGATGTAGCTTTGTCATCTTTCTTGCTTCCACGAGGTAAGCAACCATTCTTGTCTCTAATGTCCTTCTTTCTCCATCTCTTGTCTCCATCATAAAAGCTACAAACAGAGTTTGGTGTGACTCTTTGGGGAAGACGAGCCACCTTCATCTGGTACAACTGCATGCGTGCATTGGATTTCTCACTAACAGGCTCAGCAACTTGTTTTGATGGAACTCCAAGCGAAGGAAGGGTGTCTCCTTCTGTCAAAGTCAAGCCTTCCACCTCAGCTGTACCATGGGGTTTAACTGGGAGTTATGGACAGTTGGATTATTACACTATGTGGTGATTGAGCTCTTCGTGTGTCCCTGCCCCTTGTGTGTATAGCCGTTTGTGAAATCTCATAAGACAGGAAAGAGCAGCCCATACCAGCTTAGGGGGGGTTCCTCCATCTCATGGATATAAATCAGTTTAATAAGGAACTTCACATTGATTCCTGATATTTTTGGTTATTGGGTGCTTTTCAGTAGATGAAGTTTAGTGATTCACTTTCAGACCTCTGTAAAAATGCTACAAACATACAGCCCCTTCCCAGATTTGGCCACAGGCGAACTCTAAGAACTACATTAGTGGATGTTATCTATATTCTGTTTTTTAAAGAATGTGAGCACACATTTCCCCCAACTACATTGTAGACACCTTGAAGACAAGAAGGACATATGATTCATTCTTGTGGGACACTATCACAAGGCGTAGCACACGGTTAGTGCTCACTAAATGTTAGTTGAAAAGAACTGACGTTGATGTCAGTAGTTGAAAAGGCTAATTTTCAGCCTCTAGTTTTGTAATATTTTTCTCCATTTTTGACATTTTAAGAAAACAATGTTAGTAGTTATTTACAGGTCTTACTTTTGACCTTTTCATCTGAATTAAAAATAAGTGTAGATCATTGGTGCATTTGATTCAGAAATTACAATTATGCTGTCGTTAATAGGAAGAAAGGCTGGAAATAGCAAAACACTGATCTTAGAGTTTATTTTCAGTGCAGACTGTCAGTCAGCTAGTCCTATCTGTCAGCATTCCCAGTTCGGCTGCATTGTTAAATAAACACATGAAAATTGAATTTGTTGAATTAAAGAGTTATGTAGCAATTTTATTTTGTGTATAATTTCAAGAGAGATTCAACTTGCTCAGCAATGTATATAGCAAATCCAGTCAGGGTGTTTTGTTTAAAGAACATCATGGAGGAGGGTAATATTGTCTTTTCCATTTCCGTATATTTTTTATCTTTGGGGTTTCTATAGTTCTCCATTGCTGTTGAACAGTGGGAGGCAAGTGGTTTTCTTTATTCTGGTGTGCTTAGACATGACCGATAAAATCTTATTGGTAGAGGGCAGTTACTTCCAACATTAATATTTTATACAAAACTTGCCTTTGTGAAATTTTATATTAGAAAAGCTGTTAATAAGAAAAACAGTTCTGTTCTAGGCCACATATGACTTCATCAAATAAGATTGATATAGAAAAGAGATAAAGTACCATTGAATAATATTTGATTTGGCAAACTGTACATTAAGATTTTTTTTCTATTGGGAATATTATAGGGAAAGTGCTGAAAATTGTGTCCTCTGAGTACTAAAAATTATTATCTTTTTGTGACACCCATTCCGGTCTTAGAACATGACTGTCCAACCCATCATGGAACTTCTCAAGATTATTTTGCTGGCAGAATTTCAGGCAGTAATGGGGCTTTTTTTTTTTCAGAATGCCATAAAATATCATTATAATTTCACTATGCTATATATAGTCACAACCATAGAGATTTATGTACAGGGTGGTGAAGGAGCCAAGAAACCATAAGCCATACTTCCAAAAGTATGAAATTGTGAGCAGGAGCTTACATCTGGACACAAAGATGAGCTCAAATTCCTGGTTCCCTAGTTATTCAAGAGCATTCTTAAGAAAGTAGGTTACCCCTCCTCTAGCAGAAATGGCCAGCTGCCCACCAAAAATTTATGTTCCCCACCCATTGTGTGAACATACTACTGGACAGAGGCTTCCAAGTTAGGGTCTCAATTTTCCAATCGCCCTTGCTTCTAAATGAAGCCATACGACCAATTCTCACAAATGGAAGTTGTACAGGAATGAAGAGTATCATTTCTAGGGTGCTGTGATTTTTCCTCTTCCACAGCGACTTTGCAAGCTAAGTCTTAAAGATGGTGGAACCCTAACAGTACAAATATTGAGTCTTGAATTATGGCAAGAAAGACTAGCCACTTTTTGGACTATCGTATAGAAGAGAAATACCTTTCTTCTGTTTTAGCTACTAAGAGCTCAGGGTTTATCTTTGTTAGCAGCTAGTGCAATCTTAACCACCAAAGCCACTAACCTTCAGTTTTTCTCATAGGAAGATGAGCGTAAAGTCAGTTCAGCTTCTTACCTACAATGACCATCAGGGTTCTGTCTGTGTAAGTTCATGCACGTAGACCATGGAGTATGGATGGAGCTCTCAATAGGTATTGGCTATTGTTATGAGGGTTTGCTGTTGCTATTTTTACATGATCTCTGCAAAGTTTTTAAGCACCAGCATTTCCTAGAAGACAAACAGTAGTAGACACCAAGAAATGAAGCATAAATATATGCGGAAGATAATCAGCAATGCGAGTGGTCAGTGATGTCATTTTTTTCCCTGGGGGTTGGAAAAAGGTTTCCATTATTTTAGTTTGCTGAATGCCGTGCACCATGGGTAACATTACCTTGAAATTAGGTCGAGCAAACAGTATAGCATATAAAAAAAATAAGGGACCAGAGCACCGTACCTCCATCTTTCTCACTTCACTTCTCCTACTCTGGGAGAGTCGTTGCTGAGTCTATTATTTCCAGGCACTACACTGGTTGGTTTTACTTGTCCTGGAAAGCAGGAGGGATGATATGGGGACACTCGTTGGCAAACTCCTAGATGCCCATAGTCGGAAATCAGCCTCAGGCACTCAAAACTGAAGGCAAAGGTGGTATGAAGATAGAGAAGTAGACCTCTTCTGGATAGAAAGGTACAGCTAGACTGACCAGCCCTACAAGGAATGTACCAGCACTGAGAACACCCTGCTCAAAACTTGATCTAAATCGCACACATTCCAATTTATGCCTCTGCCACAAGCTCAAGACGCTTCAAGTTCACGAAGCAAACAGTCTCTTTTCTAAAGCATTTTTTACTTCTTGAAGAAAAGTGATGGTTTTTTTTTCCTGACAAAAACCCAGCAAATATGCAAGTGATATTTCCCTCTCCAAACGCCATTCTACGAAGACTGTTGACCCTTTAGTTTACAAAGTACATCCATGTGTTTTATTTTGTTTTGTTGTATGGAGACCTTTCTAGGTTGGTGCATCTATTGCCTGTTACTATTTTATGCCATTTTTAAAATTTGTCCATAGTATAGTGTGCTATTATGATTGCTATACACAGGTAGTTGGGATGATGACATTGATGTGGACAGCTATAATGAAAAGTTAACTTAGAAATACACTTTCTCTGCCTTTATGTTTATCCAAGATAGAAGTGGTTTCAGAGAAAATAACAGAAGGTAAGATATCCAATTCTAAAGAAAAACAAAATGTAATTGTTCTTATATGGCATGTGTCCTATGCCATTCTCTGTGGCTCTTCTCATAGCCTTGTACCCAAGATAACCCATCCAAAAGGTTCTCAGTTCGACACATGGTGTTGATGTATCAACAAAATCTGACCCTGTGATTATATTCAGAGTTCACGTAGGTTTGCAGTGCGTGAAATTGGATTGGGGTCATTAAAATTGGGGACATGGCATCTCAGTAACGTGCTGCGTGCTTTTTAGTAGAGAAGCTTCTACTGACTGAGCCCTTCTGTATTGATCTCTCTACCTACCTACCTACCATTATTTATCTATCATCTCCATCTTTCTACCCACCTCTCTATCTACCTATCGATCTATGGAGGAGAATGAATTAAATATTCCATGCTATTTTAGGTTTTCATACAAATTCTTTAGTTGATCAAAATATCTTTTAAATTTAACTTAGAGAAGCAACATAAAAATGCGTAATGTAGCAGAGCTTCTAAAAAGAACCTAAACTCCTGGAGGCTATTTTTAACTGTGCCATTTACTACTTCTGCTCCTCTGAAAGAGTTACTTATTCTCTCTGGACTTTAGTTTCTTTACTGGCAAGATGAAAACAACTTTTTATTGTGCTCAAGTGCCCGTTGTTATAACTTAATAAACACATAAAATGTAAATATAACATTTTAATTATAGAATTAATACTAGGTTTACATATTAAATTGAATAAGTTCAGTAAAAACAAGTCTCAGTTTTACCTACCAGTATTTTTTTTTTTTACTGATTTTATCATCTAATTAAGTAAGTTTTTGCGCATCCCATGTCCATCTGGTTGTTATTCCCACAGATACAGTTTTCAAAATTTAAGTCATCACCATGACTACCTTGACAATAGTCACAGATCCTTTTTCTTGATGAAAGATATAAATAATCTACAACCAAAATACATATATCATTCATGATTTTATCAGGCATTTAATATAGTTTAAATATCTACAGTGTTTTGGAAAATTTCCATTTCTTCAGAAATCTGGGAAAGCCTCTGAGAAAACTGTTGTGGTAATAATTTCCCGATTTTTCTCTTCTGAAAGAAGGGAGGTGGTGATAGACGTGGTCTGGGAAACATTCTTTCCTTCAGATAATCCTGAAATTTCTGCCCTTTCTGTTATGAGTGTCCAAAGAATGAGGTACTCAGTCACGTTTTCTTGAAGTCCACAGATGAGTTTGGGTTCCTCCATCCAAATATGCCCCACATTTCTCTCTGGCCCTCTTGCAATGTGATTTCATCAGGATGGAAGGCAAAGGGTCATCTTGGATGCGCTCAGAAACACTTGCCCCAATTCAGAGGACAGAAATCATTGAACTTGGGGGAAATCTTTTCCCAAAGCTCACCCAGTCCAGAAATTCTTGGCTGAAGATAGTTGCTTTCCCACAGTTGATGAACAAGCCCAGGGTGCAGATATTTCTTTAACAAGGGAAACCCCCTTGGGCTAATCCGAAAGAAGAGAGGATTCCTACTCTTGATGAGTTCACGTCTAAACCATCAGTGTTTTGTTTCAGTGACTTCATAAAACTTATTATTTTTTCTCTGTTTCTTCTTTGATTTGCCCATCACTAGTAAACAGTTTTGTTTTGGTTTGGTTTGGTTTTGCTTTTTGTTTTTTCCTCAGAGAAACAGCCATGGCTCTCGTCCACCTCTACTCATTTTTGGTGGTCTCCTGTCTCCCATAATACCAACATGGCTCTCGTCCACCTCTACTCATTTTTGGTGGTCTCCTGTCTCCCATAATACCACCAAAAGAGAGTTAAGGGCAGAGATTTTGCAGGTTTCATCCAGTTTGGCCTTATGAGTGAGATTAAGGGGGGCAGGAAGATGCAAAGCTCTTGACTTTATAGCATCTCTTGTAAAATGGACCATCTCCCCATCACACAAGGTGAGAACGGGATGACGGGCCTGCGTCCTGTCCCCTGGAGGACCGCAAGCAAACAATGGCTTTTCTTTCATGGAAAGAAAGCTCTCTCTCAGGAAGCTCCCTCGGTGCGGTAACAAGATGGAGGAGATGTAGGCTGTGCTGGCCACAGTTCAGGAGCCGAGGACTGAGAAGCTCCTCCATGCCATGTCCCCTCGCGGCTCCGCAGGCCACGCTGGACTGCGCCCCAGGCATCGCGGCTCACAGCCGTGGGAGCCCCGACAGAGCAGCTCTCCGTGCTCAGAGGCAGGCCTCGGGTGTTAAGTAAAACACACTGCCAGGCACTTGATGGTTTTCGCAGAAATGGGCTTTCCCTACTTGGAGTTCACCTGCCTAAACATAAACAGAGAGAAAACAATGCGTGTTAGAGTGTAGTCATTCATTTCACACCTTGTTTTTCTAATCTCAGAACTTGACTTTTTTCCCCCATAAAGTACTCATGCTTCAACATTTCTATTTGTGTCTCTTTCTGATTTTAAACTTCCCTCAAATCGTTAAATCGTTAAATCGATTTCCTTAAAATCGTTTCAAGGCAGAGCTCAAGAGCAAAATATTTGCACTGTTGATAACCTAAAATGAATTATCCTTAAGCAGTTCAGTGTGCTTCTCCAGCACTGAGCTCCGTGAGGTGAAATGGTCAATGAGATTGGGGGGGTGGGGGGCTTTACCTCCCCAGGCAGTCGTTTAATATGGGACAGACTGGGGGACTTTCCCACCTGTGACCTCTGACAAGGTGCTAGCAAATTTGGGGCTATACATGATTTTCAGGGCAATTCACCTTTTCTGTTAAAAAAATATATGTCCAATATATATTTCTCTGATCTCCTTTCATTTGGATAAAAGACGAATAAAGAAACAAGTTCACCAGAGCTAAGAAATACATCTTTTTTGGTAATTACTTTATTTCATCTAATTGTTTGAACTCAAACAGGCTTAAAAGAAAAAGAACAAACCACAACCATGGTCAACAACAGTCAAGTTGGAAGGTATGCGTTGCTGCCTGTTGTAAACAGGCTCAGAGTCTGGGATACTTGGCATGACCGTGAAGCTGGAGGAGGCTGAGCACATGCCAGCGCTGGTAAGCACAGTCCATCCCATCTGCATTATGTCCACATCTTTGGGACTTAGAGTCTGGCAAGCAGAAGGGGAGTTTATCTCTTTGGGAGATAGGAGTTGGAAAATCAACCCAAATGAAACGGTGGAAGCCAAAGGGTGAAAGAGTTCTAGAAATGTTCTCATCCTTCCTTTGCTTTCAGTTGGACTACATTACGTGACTGTATGCACTTATCATCGTAAGACATTGTTTGAAGAGTAGCTAGAATTTCAAAGACACTATTAAGGTGATAATATTAATAATACTTTAACAACTATGTCCACATTTACATCATTAAAAAAATAAAGTAGTTAGAAGGCTTGGCTGAATTTTCTATCTATTGCCCAAATAGATAATTTCAATTATTGCCTTTTTGATGCTTTTCTGGCTGCATGCTTTTGAATTTCTCTACCGTGCTTCTCAGCTTCTGTGTCTATGTTCCAATATTCATTTTCCTGCCATTTTCCT
>PISX010008502.1:0-74142 GCA_004024625.1 Mellivora capensis
GGAGCATAACAAATAACACGGAGGACATGGGGAGATGGAGAGGAGAAGGGAGTTGAGGGAAACTGGGGGGGAGATGAACCATGAGAGACTATAGACTCTGAAAAACAACCTGAGGGTTTTGAAGGGGCGGGGGGTGGGAGGGTGGGGGAGCCAGGTGGTGGGTATTGTGGAGGGCACACATTGCATGGAGCACTGGGTGCGGTGTAAAACTATGAACTCTGTTACGCTGAAAAGAAATTAAAAAAAAATAATAATTAAAAAAAAAAAGAATAAAATCTTTCTACAAACTAAAAAAAAAAAAAAAAAAAAAAAAAAAAAAAAAAAAAAAAAAACAAAAAAAAAAAAAAAAAAAAAAAAAAAAAAAGCTTAAAATAGAACTACCCTATGACCCAACAATTGCACTACTGGGTATTTACCATAAAGATACAAATGTAGTGATCTGAAGGGGCATGTGCACCTGAATGTTTATAGCAGCAGTGTCCACAATAGCCAAACTATGAAAAGAACCTAGATGTCCATCAACAGATGAATGGATAAAGAAGATGTGGTATATATATACAATGGAATATTATGCAGCCATCAAATAAATGAAATCTTGCCATTTGCAATGACGTGGATCGAACTAGAGGGTATTATGCTGAGTGAAATAAGTCAATCAGAGAATGACAATTAACATATGATCTCTCTGATATGAGGAATTTGAGAGACAGGGTGGGGGATTGTGGGAGTAGGGAAGGAAAAATGAAACAAGATAGGATCGGGAGGGAGACAAACCATAAGAGACTTAATCTCCCAAAACAAACTGAGGGTTGCTGAGAGTGGGGAGGTAGAGATAGGGTGGTTGGGTTATGGACACTGGGAAGGGCATGGGCTATTGTGAGTGCTGCAAAATGTGTAAGCCTGATGATTCACAGACCTGTACCCTTGGGCAAGTAATACATTATATGTTAATAAAAATAATTTAAGAAAATAAAAGGATAAATTTTCTATAATATAATTTTCTATAAGACTTGGTAATCACTAAAATAGCTAATATTAAAAAATACAATAAGTGTTGGTGAATAATGCATTATTGGTGGCAATGAAAACTGGTAACATCACTTTGGAAATCAGTTTGGTAGTGATGTAAGGAGCAAAATACAAATTTACCATAAAAGACACAGGAATTTCACTTCTAGATATATACCTAAGAGAAAAAAAATAACAGTCAAGGCTTTACTACTGCAATGAGGCAAGCAAGAGTCCAAGAGAGGCATAGGAAACTAATACACCTACTAGCAACATACTCCAATGTTATTGATTATGAATATGTAAGAGCTTACAACCTAGTTGTTCATACCCGTGGGAATTGTAACGCCAATAAATATATGTAATAAAAATAAATATGGCTAAAATTTTCTTACGTGCTAAAAAAAAAACCTGGCCAAATGCATAGGCACTGATTCCCTACTTTTCATTTTTTTCCTTAGGGAAATGCATTAGGTGAAAATATGCAGCACAGAAGGGAGAAATCATCTCACTGCCATGAGCTTCCAACAAAAATCTCCTGCCTTTTTATGGACAAGAGAGTCTAAGGAAGGGAAAGGAGGAGGGGTAGGAGTAGAAAAGTATTGAGTCAGTGAAGAAAAGCCTTATTCAAGAACCCTGATAAGAAGAACTCAGCAAGGCTCCCTGGACAGTGCCTCAGCCACAGCTTCTGATAAGGACTCCTTTTTTGGAAACTTTCTGCACTGTTGGTGGGAATGCAAACTGGTGCAGCTGCTCTGGAAAACAATATGGAGGTTCCTCAAAAACTTAAAATAGAACTACCCTAAAAAGTTAAAACGTTAAAATAGAACTACTCAGCAATTGCACTACTAGGTATTTATCCAAAGGATGAAAAAATGCTGATTTGCAGGGTAAGATGCACCCCAGTATTTATAGCAGCACTAGCTACAATATGGAAATTATGGAAAGAGACCAAATGTCCTCTGATTGATGAATGGATAAAGAAGATGTGAGAGATATAGATTATAGATAGATGATGATATATATGATAGAGATAGATGATAGATAGATAGATAGATAGATGATAGATAGATGGATAGGTAGATAAAATGGACTATTACTTGGTGATCAAAAAGAATGAAATCTTCACCAGCCATTAGGGAAATTCAAATCAAAACCACATTGATCCTAAAATTTGTATGGAATCAGCAATGGCCACGGTCACCAAACTGTGGAGAGAACCAAGATGCCCTTCAACGGACGAATGGATAAGGAAGATGTGGTCCATACACACTATGGAGTATTATGCCTCCATCAGAAAGGATGAACACCCAACTTTTGTAGCAACATGGACGGGACTGGAAGAGATTATGCTGAGTGAAATAAGTCAAGCAGAGAGAGTCAATTATCATATGGTTTCACTTATTTGCGGAGCATAACAAATAACACAGAGGACATGGGGAGACGGAGAGGAGAAGGGAGTTGAGGGAATTTGGAGGGGGAGATGAACCATGAGAGACTATGGACTCTGAAAAACAACCTGAGGGTTTTGAAGGGGTGGGGGTGGGAGGTTGGGGGAGCCAGGTGGTGGGTATTATGGAGGGCACGCTTTGCATGGAGCACTGGGTGTGGTGTAAAACTATGAATTCTATTAAGCTGAAAAGAAATTAAATTAAAAAAAAAGAAACCAGGGGTATATCATAATCTCCCCCCCAAAAAATAAATTAAAAAAAAATGAATCAGAACTAATGTACTTAGACATCATGGTAGAGATGTACAGTGGTTGAAAGCAAGGGCTCTAGATCCAAACTGTCATTTTTGAACCCAGCTCTACAACTTACGAGAGTCACATAACCTCTCTGTTCCTGCTTCCTCATCTGTAAAATGGGGATTAAAATAATATATATCTCACACAGCTATGACAATTCAATGGAATTTTACATTTAAAGTCCTTCAGAGAGTGCTGGCTCATAGCAAGTGATCTACAAATGCTGACTACTAATATTCTCTACCATATGACTTTGCTAGGTGAAGAAAAAAAAAGCAAGGATGTGAATAAGATGTACAGTATTGCATTAAATATTAAACTTAAAAAGCAAATGTATAAATTCATCTACTTATATACAAATATTTCTAAAAGGATATATAAGAAAGTCCTATCATTGGTTGCCTCCAGGGAGAATGGGATAGCTGGAGAACAAGAGAGAGGAAATTTACTTTTCTTCATATGCCATTTCAGACCTTCAGAATTTTGTTCAATATGCATGGTTTTAAAATTAAATGATATAATTATTTTTTAAATGTTTATAGTACGGTAGCTTTAAGCTTCATTTAAAGCTGCATTTTCTGAGCTTATTTGTCTACAAAACACTCTCGTCAAGGAACACCTCAAAATCACCCTGTGCGCCAAAGAACACCATTTTAGAAACATGCTGCAGGCTAAAGAGAGTCACTGAAATTTGCAGAAGAGAATGACATATTCAGAACAGAGATTTGGGACTTTTTCCTTTTTTTTTTTTTTTTTGGATAGTGTTCTTTTTGGACATTATAGGTGACTTCTTTTATTGTATAACCAAGTTTGAAATGCAATTACTTCATAGCATGAGTGAGCAAGAGAAAATAAGTTTTAGAATGTATGCTTTTTTGTTTTGTTTTGTTTTTAATTTCTTTTCAGCGTAACAGAATTCATAGATTTTGCACCACACCCAGTGCTCCATGTAATGCGTGTCCTCCATAATTCCCACCACCTGGCTCCCCCATCCTCCCACCCCCCGCCCCTTCAAAACCCTCAGGTTGTTTTTCAGAGTCCATAGTCTCTCATGGTTCATCTCCGCCTCCAATTTCCCTCAACTCCTTTCTCCTCTCCATCTCCCCATGTCCTCTGTGTTATTTGTTATGCTCCGCAAATAAGTGAAACCATATGATAATTGACTCTCTCTGCTTGACTTATTTCACTCAGCATAATCTCTTCCAGTCCCGTCCATGTTGCTACAAAAGTTGGGTATTCATCCTTTCTGGTGGAGGTATAATACTCCATAGTGTATATGGACCACATCTTCCGTATCCATTCGTCTGTTGAAGGGCATCTTGGTTCTTTCCACAGTTTGGCGACCGTGACCATTGCTGATATAACATTGGGGTACAGATAGCCCTTCTTTTCACCACATCTGTATCTTTGGGGTAAATATCCAGTAGCGCAATTGCAGGGTCATAGGGAAGCTCTATTTTTAATTTCTTGAGGAATCTCCGCACTGTTCTCCAAAGTGGCTGCACCAACTTGCATTCCCACCAACACTATAAGAGGGTTCCCCTTTCTCCACATCCTTTCCAACACATGTTGTTTCCTGTCTTGCTAATTTTGGCCATTCTAACTGGTGTGAGGTGGTATCTCAATGTGGTTTTAATTTGAATGTGTGCTTTGAAAATAAAACCAAAGATACAAATACAGCTTTTGTCAGCAACAAAATATTTTTTATTTCACTAAGTCTGTAAATATGTCACTGTCCTGACATGATTACATAGTGATGTTTTCCTTCTACAAATCCAACTATTTTTCCCAGAGCAGCTCACCCTGGGGAACTTAAAACTGGATTCTCATTTCCCAGACAGACACTAAGGCCCTCCCAGGATCTCTCATCTCTATACCTCCTCTCTGTTTGCAAACTACCACTCTAGCTTATAACCTCAATATACAAAGTGAGGCAACTGCCAAGCACAAAAAGGATAGGAATTTTGACCAAAACCTCACAGTTAACAAGGGTGAAGCCAGGATTGTCCCCAAGCCATCTGTCTTAAGGAGTTTGTGACTTTCCCCAGCACAGTATATTCCTGCAGGAAACATTTTTGTCCTTCTTCATATATAATATCATACATCAACTTTATGACCTCAATGGATCTTCAAGATGAAAACTTTAATCATTCTAGAGTTATAGAGTTATGTTAGTGGGAAGGCATCTATTTTCTATTTAGTTAAAAATTTTGAAAATTTAAATAACCTAGCTGGGTTATCTAAAATGAAAGTAGAAGAAAATAGTGCTACTCCTTAAATTAATGTTTCCTACATGGTTTATATTACACTAAATGTTAATAGGTGCTCAGGCAAAAAGGAGAACAGTCATAGGATACATTTTGGAAATGCTGGATGAAGCAATGTTAGCCTACTTTCATTATTAGCAGGCTTCTCAAAATCTTAAAAATTCCCATATTCATTGTGACTCTCCTAGAGGGGCAAAGAGTATAATAAAGTGCTTCTCATAGCATTAATAGCTCTCTATCTAGCAATTTGGGAAATAATTCCTTAAGGAAACAAGGACAGCTTTTAAAAATGAAAAGCAAGTGTGCTTTTTATTATATACTATTAAAGTGATTGCAATCCTGCTTTTCTGATAACCCAGACTTAAATCATTATTTATTTATTAAGTACAAATTACTATACTGGACACCTAATGTCCCTGGAACCATGACTTGCATGCTGCCCTATTCATGTGGCACCTGAATAGTGTTAAAAGTCAATCAACTACAAATCATTTATACAGCCCTTCATCCCAGTTACTATGCTAGGCATTTAAGAAACACTGACCAAAATAGACACAATCTCTGCTTCAAATAGTTTACAACCTTGTAATAAATATAGACATTATATTAATAATTTCAATTGATGAAATTATTGCAAGAAAGCAAAATGCTGAAAAGAAAAGTACAGGAGGTGAAGAAAACCTAAAGAGGAGATCCTTAACTTAGTTTGGAGGATCAAGGAATTCTTCTCTGAAGCACACTCATCTCAAGCTAACATTTGATAAGTTTCCTCAAAAGCTGCCAGGAAAGAAGAGGAAAAAACATGTTCAGCAGAATGAATTACATTTTGAAGGACCCAAAGGAAGGAGAGAACATGGTACATTCAAGAAGCTGGAATAAGTTCAGTATGACTGGAAGACATAGAGGGAAAGACAAATTAATTCCACATGCTGGGCATGCACATGGTGCCAGTTTCTACAAGGAAGGCAAAGACAAGACGGTGGCATCTGTCTTCAAGAAGCTTGGGAGGCAATTATTAAAGTCCAGATGAAGGAGTAAGAAAATAACTAACTTTTATTGAGTACATAACAAAAGTTAGATCTTGTACAATGTGCTTTGAATACATTAACTCATTTAATTCTTAGAATGACCCTTAAAGGGTAGAATCATTATCCATTTTATAAATGAGGAAAATAGAGAATCAAGAATATTAGGAAGATGACTTTCTCAAGATTATATTTGGGCAGTCGGTATTTGACTTCTAAATCTTTGCTCATAGCAGCTACTTCCTGAACTAAAGGTAAAGAAAACAGGAATCTGCATGGGAAGGAGTGGGGAAGGAGAGATGGTGCAGAGGTAAGAGATACTATGATTGGACTGGCCACTAAGGATATATCTGCCAGAAATGAAGAGTCTGCTCTGATCCCTGTGGATGAAGATGTTCTATTTAAAAAACAAAAACAAAAACAAACAAAACAAACAAACAAAAACCCAAAGAAATAATATCTGACCCTGGAAAAGGAAAACACTCTTTCTAGCAAGGAGTTGCTTCACTGGAGAGTCCTTTAAGGCCTATGGGAACTCAAACAGAATGGAATGGTGGTTGCCAGAGCATGGGGAGTGGGGGAAATGGGAAGATGTTGGTTGGATACAAACTTTCAGTTATAAGATGATTATGTTCTGAAAATCTAGTATAATATAGTGACCACAGTTAATAATACTGTATTTTATGCCTGAAATTTGCTGGGAGTGTATCTTAAGCATTTTCACTCAACCACCCCCCCTCAAAAAATAAAGTTAACCCTGGGATAATGGATGTGTTAATTAACTTGATTATGGTACTTATTTCAAAATGTATAAATATATATAAAATCATCACATGGTACACTATAAATATATTCATCACTCTCTAAATATACCGCTTACACTTTAAATTCTTCTTGTCAATTAGACTTAAGTAGAGCTGGGGGAAGAAGTGGTTGACATTACCATTATAAAACCCAGATGCTAGCTGGGGCATTTCTATCTCTTAGAGATCTATGCAAATGGACAAAATTCCCCCCACACTCTCCACCCAGTTTCAGACTATATAAATACACATATGTCTCCTCTGAATTCTTAGAGGCTTGGATCTTTAAGATACTCTCTCATTTCAAGGGCAGTGTAACTACTTGCTGTTTTTTTCTAGCCCATGTCAATCAGGGTGTGAAATTCATCTCTTCTCTCATTCTACTCTCTTATACACAAACTTTACTTCCACAAGCTATTGCATAGATTTGTTTAACAACACAAAATACCTGTGAGTTACTAGAATGTGCTGTTCAGGTGGTGCAAAACCTTTCTCCATCTCACTAGCTCAACCTACTCTCACCCTTTCGTTCCCCTCTCTATTTACTTTTATTCTCTTTCACTCTTTGACACCAAAAAGCCCAATTTGTGTCTCTTCTCAGAAATAATACATTACACGTGGAGTTTAACTATTCATCCCAAGTTTACCAAATAATATCTTCCAAACAAATACAAAGCTCTCAATGAAAGTAATTCAGGTGAACAGTGTTTTCTCTACTTCCTCACAATTACTATTATTATAAATAAAAGATAACTCTATTATTTTGCTGAGCATAACAAACACATAGTGTTAGTGCCAAACACTATGCCAGGTACTTTAACATTATCACATTTAACCTCCTCACAAAAGTTCTGTGACAAAGGTATTGTTTTAACCTTATCTTACCTATTAAAAAACTGTGAATTAAAAAGATCAGTTGAATGAATTATGCAAGGTCACAGAGTAAGGAAATGTGAAGACTGCATTTTATCCAGGATGTACTGGCTATATTCTCCTCACCAGTGTATCCTGCTTCTCAGTCTTCTGTAGATTCAAATGGTGAGAGGATGGGCGTGGGCACAAAAGAAGATGCCAAAATTCTATCCAAGTAGAAGGACAGACCAAATTTCTAGGCAGGACAAGCAGTTTTCCAAAAATCTTTTGTTGAGTTTTTAGATTGGGATGATTGATCTCCTGTGTGACAGTTTCCCAACTTGCATGTCACTCTGTCGGAATGTATAGTTTGATGGGTCCACAGAAGAGGGGATTGGGGGAGAAGGAGGGGTGGAGAAAAACCATTCAAAGAAGCATAAAATTTAATTAAGGAAAACATTAGATCAATTAAGACTAAACGGTGTTATAAAACCTTAAGGTAAAACATGTATTAGTGTGACATTTGCATTTTTATGAAGTATGAATCACAAAGAAATAATATATGCAGCTAAATTTCAGTTAACTCCCTTTTAAAAGTCTTGTTACCATGGTAATGCCAAGAATGAGTTTTCACAGGATATAAGATATGGATTTTCTGATTTCTTGAAAGCAGTTTAAATGAAAACTACAAACAGCATGGTCTCTTTCAACTTCTCTTACATGACCAAGGGCCACTGAAAATAAGAATCACCTAGACATCTATTCCAAAAATTACACAGAAGAAAAAAAATACTAAAAATTCAACTGGATTTCCCTGTTGTATTTCTTATATTTTTTTATTCTTTTAGTTTCTAGTATATTTTTAATATGCTCATTCCAAAAGCTATGCCTACAAAAACATTCTAATTGTAAGAAAAACAAAGAATATTGTGATTTCTTGGCACTTTCTATAGTCCTACCTCTGCTTGTTTAATCAGGAAGTTTTTAATAACAGCTACTCTCGTTACTAAGATCAGTTAAAATTCCACTATAAAGGCTATTTTTGACACCAGCAGCTAAATGGTTCGCCTTCTGAATTCCAGATCTAAGAAAAGTTGCCCGAGTCTCTAATGAATAATAGGGGATTGAGGTTTCTAGGCTACAAAAATCCTGTTGTGGTGAAAAAGGCAGAAACCTAACTCTGAAATCAATAGCATATTACTCTCTCCACAGGCAAGAGCTGCTGGGTCAGGGGAATCATGAAAAATTCATAGCGGAGGTGGCCAAGTCATCCATAAGATAGAGAAAATGATGCTATATCTAAAGATCCCCTGAGCAATCGAAAGCACTTTATAGATTTCACTGTGGATAAGTGCTGGTGTGTTTCATCTGGGTGCCTTAATGCTGCTGTGATCTTATTTTTGACAGTCAATGAGGATGTTTTGATCTATATTTATAGGGTCCTATTTACAGATAGTTCTTAGCCTCTTTACAGCACTTGGATGGTAGTAGTCACAAGGATATGGCCTCAGTCTTGAAGATTCCTCCTGACTGGACCTCTCCTAGCTCAGTCTTCTCTCCCTGCATTTCTAAAGGGAACAAACCTTTGAGTGTTAGATTCTTTACAAATGTCTTTAATTCTAATAACAGCCCTGCAAATTAAGTATTATTGTTATTGTTATTATTCTCATTTTATCCATCAGGAAATGAAGTCCAGACAGGTGAAGTGATATATTCTAGATCACACAGAAAGTAAGAACATGGATCAGAATTGTAACCCAGGTACTTTTTTTTTTTTTTTTTTTTTTTTTTTGCCCAGATGCTTTTAACCCAAAGACACACAGAAATTCTGAAAACAAGTTTGCTTGACCCACAGGGCCTTAATCTCCTTCATTCAAGGAAATTTAATCATAACCAGTCAATCCACATTCAGAATATCACAGCAGCAGACGAGGCTTCGTGTAGGCCCAGGCTAGGGCTATTGCCTCTGGCCCTTCCAATCTATTTTATACTCTTCTACTCTCATCTTGGTTTCTTACCAACTGTTTATATGTTAAACACAAAGTTCCTCAGCCTGATATCCTACCAATACTTTAATATGCCATTCAAATTATACTCTGTGGTATTCATAAATAGATGGTCTTTAAGATTATTATGAATTTTCCCTAATATGCCAACAATCCCATGCCCTTGATAACCATAATGTCCTCGAGAAAGGCTGAAGGATTGCAACGTTCTGCTATCTAGCTGTCCCAACTTTCCCCCAAACAATCTGAAGCACAGGAACCAGCTTTATTTTGTTAAACTACTGACAGATCTTTCAACAGCTGCTCTTTAGGATAAAGCCAAAACTCAGGTAGATTTCCTTTAATTTCTATTTCAAAACACTTTACTACTATTTAAATAGGCATTTTTAAGGAGCAGTTTTAGGTTCATAGCAAAACTGAGAGAAGGTATAGAGGTTTCCCATATAACCCTGTCCCCACAAATCCATAACCTCCCACATTATCAATATCTCCTACTAGAGTGGTACATTTGTAACAATTAATGGACCTACCTTAAGGCATCATTATCGCTCAGTATACGGTTTATATTAAGGTTCACTCTTGGGTGTTGTATATTCTATGGATTTGAACAAATGCATAATGGCATGTTTACACCATTATACTATATAGAGTATTAGCCGACAAAAGTCCGCTATGCTCTGTCTATTCATCCTTGTCTCTACTTCACCCAACAATGGCAACCACTGATCTTTTTACTGTCTCCTTTTGGCTCTTCTAGAATGTCATATAGCTGGAATTGTATAGTATGTAACCTTTTAAGATTGGCTTCTCTCACCTACTAAAATGCATTTGAGGTTCCTCCAAGTCTTTTCATGGGCTGGTTGCTTATTTCTTATTAGCACTGAAACACATTTTGTCTTTCAGACTTATCACCATTTACTTATCCATTTATCTACTGAAACACATCTTGGGTGCTTCTAAGTTTTGGTAATTATAAATAAAGCTGCAATAAAAATGTTTGTGTGGGTTTTTTTTTGTGGATGTAAGTTTTCAACTCATTTGAATAAATATCAAGGAGTATGATTGCTGGATTCTTTTTTTTTTCTCTGATTGCTGGATTCTATGGTTAAAAGTATGTTTAGTTATATAGGACTGTCTTCCAAAGTGAATATATCAATTTGTATTCCATCAGCAATGAAAGATCCTCCTGTTCCACATCCTCACCAGCATTAGGTGTTGTCAATGTTCTGGATTTTGTTTAATAGATGTATAGTATAATCCTTGTTTTAATTTCCCTGATGATATATGATGTGGAGCATCTTTTATATTTATTTGTCATCTCTATGTCTTCTTTGGTGAGGTGTCTGTTCAGGTCTTGCCCATTTTTTTAGTTGGGTTGTTTATTTTCATAATGCTGAATTTTAAGGGTTCTTCATATATTTTGGACAATAGCCCTTTTCAGATATATCTTTTGCAGATATTTTCCCACAATCTCTGGCTTGTCTTTTCATTCTCTTGGACAGTGTCTTTCACAGAGCAGAAATATTTAGTTTTACTGAACTCCATCCAGTTTATCAATTCTTCCTGTCATGGTTTATGCTTTTGGTGTTATATCTAAAAGTAATCACCAACTCAAGCTCACTTAGATTTTTCCTATATTATCTTCTAGAAGTTTTATAGTTTGTGATTTTGTATTTATGTCTGTGTTACAATTTTTGTTAAGATGTAATATATTATGGAGGGCACACATTGCATGGATCACTGGGTGTGGTGCATAAACAATGAATTCTGTTACTCTGAAAAGAAATAAAAAAAAATTTTAAAAATTGAAGGGGCGGGGGGTGGGAGGTTGGGGGAGCCCGGTGGTGGGTATTGTGGAGGGCACGCATTGCATGGAGCACTGGGTGTGGTGTAAAACTATGTATGAATTCTGATATGCTGAAAAGAAATTAAAAAAATAAATTTAAAAAAAAATTTAAAAAAAAGATGTAAATTTTGTGCCTAAATTCACTTTTTGTAGGTGAATGTTGTTTTTCTAGAATCACTTGTTGAAGAGACTCTCTTTTGTCTATTGTATTGTGTTTGTACCTTTGTCAAAATTCATTGACTAAATTTATATGGGTCTATTTCTGGGCTCTCCATTATGTTCCCTTGATCTATTTGTTTACTCTTTTGCCAACCCCACTATCTTGATTATTATAGCTTTATGATAAGTCTTAAAGTCAGGTAGTGTCAGTTCTCCGACTTTGATCTTCTCCTTCAATATTGTGTTGGCTAATTTTTTTCCACCCTGTCTTCATATAAACTTTTGAATCAATTTGTTGACATCTAGAAAATAACTTCCTGGGATTTTGACTGGAATTGCATGGAATCTATAGATCAAGTTGGGAAGAACTGGCATACTGACAATACTCAGTCTTCCTGTCCATGAGCAGGGAATATCTCTCCATTCATTTAATTATTTTTTACTTCTTTCATCAGAGTTTTATGATTTTCCTTATGTAGACCTTAACACTGCTTATGAAATTTACATGTAAGATTTAATTTTTTAAAGTGCTAATGTAAATAGTATTGTATTTTTAATTTAAAATTCCACTTATTCATTGCTGGTATTCCATTACATTTTTATTTTCTCTTTTCTACTGTTTTGGAGGGGAGAAGGGAGTTGAGGGAAATTGGAAGGGGAGGTGAACCATGAGAGACTATGGACTCTGAAAAACAACCTGAGGGGTTTTGAAGGGGTTGGGGGGTGGGAGGGTAGGGGGGCCTGGTGGTGGGTTTTAGGGAGGGCACGTATTGCATGGAGCACTGGGTGTGGTGCAAAAACAATGAATACTGTTACGCTGAAAAGAAATAAAAATAAATTAAAAAAAAACAGTAAAAATGTATCTTGTTTGTTCCAAATAGTTATGTCACCACATAGTCCCCAAAATGAATCCTACAAAATGAGCCAACATTCCTTTGCCTGAGGTTCTACCTGAAGTTTAGCTGGGGTTCTCTGTCCTTGGTCTCTTTCAAAACTTTGTTGAAGCCTTACCTCTTCTAGGCAGCATTTGCTGGCCTTTCTGACTATGGTAATTACTCCCTCTCCTATAAATCTACCACGTATCTTTTAGCTTCTAACTATACTCTGCCTTAAATAGACTCTACTTTTCAGTGTGTCTATCTTTAGTCTACAGCAAGACTAGGATCTCCTTAAAGCCAAGATCAGCTGGGTCTCACACATCTCTGTTTATAAAACTGCCAGGAACTGTGTCATGTAGGTTTACATTCAGATCTCATTTAGTTTGACTTCTCCGGGCCAGCTGATATTTCTCTTTTAGCATGATCTTTTATTGTTTTCTACTAGTGTCTTGAATAAGAGATAAATTTAACCAGCAACCCCCAGAACAGTCTTTTAGGGAAGTAATAGCCATTGCGGTTGAATTATGGGAGAAGTGAGAAGTAAGACCTCCTAATCCTCAGATACTGTGAAAATATCTTGGTTGGCCTTATGCATTTGTCAAATGCTTTTATATGCCAGGTTCAGTGTTAGGCAGGAGGCACATACAAAGATGAGAAAAATAGCCCTGCCTCTCAAGGGGCTCACAGTCTAACGAGAAAGCTTCAAAAGAAATATTGGTGCTGATTCTTAAAAGAGTTAGGAGTTCACTAGAGAAAGAAAAGAGGAAGAATCAACATAAGTAAAGATCTGGACATTACCAAATCTAATGCTCTACTAATATTCCTTAACTATATTTTTAAAAATTCTTCTCTCACTACATATTTTCTCATCCTATTCTTGATTTTTTTGTTTTACCTCCATAAAAGAAATGAATTAGAAAGTCACTGGTACCAGAAATTTCTCATCTATGGCAAGCCTTTTTATAAGCATTTTAGTGCTCTTGGTAACGGAAAAAGGAGGCCAACAGAGCCTAGAGATTGTTAGGAAGTCTTAATCTCCATGAGAGAAGGATTGTATTGTTACCAGACCCATCCAGGCTTCAACCTGCTGTGGTACACTGAGAGGCTTAATCCTACAAACTGCCTTAAAATACCCAGTCAAAGCCATCACCAAAGCAGAAGGCATTATGGATCATAAAGGGAGGCAAGCAAAAAGAACAAAGGAGATTTTTCACACTGGGCTCCTCTAAGATGCTATGCCTTTTGAAGTCTGTTTGGCAATGGCCTGGCCAAACTCCAAATCCAGTAATTGTCCTATTTATTACTAATTGCACCTAGTGGCCTGAACAAGAACTTTAAAAAAACAGGGGTTCTTTTGTGTGTCTATTAATAATAGTAAATGGTAATAATGATAATAAAAAACAGTATTTATTATAAATCTACAATGTGATACATTACATATACTATCACATCTAATTATCACAAGAACTCTGAAAGGTACATAATTCTTACCACACACACCTCACCTCCACCACCCTTACCATTTTAAAAATGAGGAATCTGAATTTTAAAAGGCAAGTTTAACAATAACTTACCCAAAGTCACACAGCTAGTAAATGGCAGATGCAGTATTTAAACCCAAGCTAGTTTAGTCTAATGCTGTCATTTCTACTTTACTACATTGCCTCTCATGAAGTGTTCCTATATTACCTATCATTAGGAAAGGTCAATATATAACCACAGGGATACACATTCAAAGACACTAGCTATGCACAGGACTGAAAAAGCAACAAAACTACTTCACACATCAGAAATCACGACCAAATCCAGAGAACAATCCTGGAAGAAATGAAGTATAAATTAGTTGGCCTCCTTTCTGTGTTTCCCAGTTATGATTGTTTTCAAGTTTTTATGATTATGATCTCTGGAGAAAAACAGTCAATGAGAAGGGATAAAAATCATAAAACATAATGAAGATAGATTAGGTAAAAATAAAAATAGTAGCCAACTCATCAAAAAGGAAGTAGGAGAAGTAAAAACAATAGACATAACTTATCAATCACCTAAAATAATATGAATTCAATAGAAGTGAATCAAAGGATAATGTATTCAAGAAGCAAAATAAGTCCATTATGGTATAATGAAAAGAAAAGAAGGGGATTAAAACCTGAGAACCTGAGTTCGAGTTATGTTTCAACACCATTTAGGTCATTATTAGAGAAATTAGATAATTAATTTCTCTGTGCGTAGTTCCATCATCTGTGAAATGAGAGAAAAATATATTCTTCCTTTTCAGAGTTATGAGGACTAACCATAAGAGCATGAGTAAATTTTTTAAAATTCTAAACACACACAATTTTTAGTTATTATTATAATTTCTCTATGACCCATTGCCCTTTGAAATTCAGAGTAAACTCAGAAAGGCAAGGCAACTCTCTGTATAGTTCAGAAACAACTAGAAAACAGATTCAAAGCAACATACAAACAAATGCGTAATAGAAAATAAAAAGTAAAATATGATAAGTTGATCAGAGAGAGAGGGAGAAGAAAAATAACTAACATTTACTGAGACCGAAATTTAGTGCCAGGAGCTTTTGAAAACAATTTTATTTAAGAGCTCACAACTTTAAATGGGGGTATTTCCTCTAATTTTATAAAGAAGGAAACTAACTAGTTCAAAAATATGCAGAAATTTACACAAAGTCACACAGCTAATAAGTGTTGGAGTTTTAATTCAAACACAGATTTCTTAGGCTCTAAAATTCATATTTTAGAGGCAGTAAGTTTACAGCTGGATCCTGAACAAAGAGAAGAGCTGGTACAGCACAGCATGGAAAATAAACCAAAACCACACCAAAACCTAGTCTAGCATATCATTCAAGGTCTGGCTAGAAACAGATGGCAAACTCTAACAAGATAAATGAGAGTTTAATAAAGGAACAACTAATGAGTGCCAGCAGAGTAGGAAAAACCAACCAGGGATAATGAAATATCCCAGTTGTGGCAAAAACAAAAAACTTTTACCTTACACCCATGGAGGCTGAAGCTTATCTAAGCCTCTTTAGGCATGAAGGATCATTGGGAGAGAGTTGTTACCAAAACCTAGAAAATGTTAAGGTAGCTTTAATAGAGGAACAATAAATATTCCAATCTCTCTCTTTCCCACCTTGTGATACCTTGACAGTGCCTCTCATTGGCACACAACTGCAAGCCAGAGTATAAAGGAGCCTGTTAATTTAGTCCATAATGGTTAGTCTCCTGGGACTGTAAGCAGGGTGAGAAAAAAAGGGAGCTCAGATATAAAGGAGCAAATGGAAAATATCCAAAACATGAGAGAAATGGCACAATGTGTTTTTAGGTATCAACCATACTTTTATAGGCAGACTCTGCTATTACCAACAACTATGACCACAGAATAGAATTATTCATACTGAGATCAATGAATCTGAGTAAGGAGTAGATATGGAATGTGAAAATAAAATATGAGTCACTTCCAAACTCTACAATTTGACCTTGCTTTTGTCTCGATTTCCAAAAAAATACTTTAAAAATACAATATACTAGATTCATCTCGAATTGTTGAATGTAATGATAATTTTACCAATTAATTTCCAATATTTTATAATTTTTTTTCATTAATCTTACATGGAAAAAGATGTCAAAAAATGTTTATGTTTCTGAGAAGGTAAAAGGCCTTATAAAGTTAAAGTGCCGTGCAAAATAAGATTTTGTGCTTTGGCAAACTCATATCAATCCTGTGAACCCCTTTGGAAATCATGCAAATAAGTGTATGTATTCTGTGTGCATGTGTGTATTGTAGATGGTGGTATAATCTATTCAACATTTAGAGTATGCTTGTTTGAAAGGCTCTGTGCTAGGTAATAGTAAGACAAAGATATTAAAAATATAGTGCCTGCAGGAATCTCAAGCAAAAGTTGATGTCATTTTGTCTTGTTCCCGTAAATGAAATACTTGTGTAGGAAAAGAACTGAAGTAAATTTCCATTATCATTTCCCCAAAGTTCACTACTTTAAGAAATCATATCACATAGTAAGCATCAACCGTTTTTACTGAATAAATTAAAATGAATATTAGAATCACAGCATGTGAGAAACAAAAAACTTTACCATGTTCTTTTAAGGCTTCTTCCCTTTGTTCATGCTCCTTTTTCAATTTCAAAAACCCTTCCTTGCTATGATCTTCCATTCATTTTGGTATGTAAGCTCTTTATTGAATTATATCATACATACATAGAAGTGCACAAATTACAAATGCATAGCTTGATTTTTTTTTTTTAGAAACCAGCACACCTGTATATACTACCATCAGATCAAGAAATAGAGAAAAACCAGCACTAGAGAAGGAACTTTCCAGGCACAATTCACTCACCAACAGTACCCACTATACTAGCTTTTAATAATGTTATTTTTGTCCATTTTCAACTTTTTGAATGAAATCACGTGGCATATACTCTTTTGTGTCTGGCCCCTTACTCTCCATTTTATTTTTGTGAGATTCTTCCATGCTGTTGTCTGCAGTTACAGTTCACTCATTCTCAGTGCTATATGGTATTCCAAGATACAGGCAGGCTTGTAACCCAATTGATCAATTCTACTATTTGTAGCCATTTGAATAATACCCTTTTGATTATTACAAATAGTCTACTAAAAATATTTATGTATGTCTTCTGGGGAATGTTTGCACACATATCTGGGACTGAAAAACCAGTATTACCTACTAGAGCAAAAGGTTTATGTATATTAGCTCTAGTCATACTTTCATAGAATCTTTCTACAAGTGTATGTACGAATTTACACCCCCACCAACAACACATAAGAGTTCCAGTAAAAATAAATTTAAAGGTTCAATTTAAGCTTAGTTATTTCCTTTTGGAAATATTTTCCAATCACCCCAGTTGATCAGTTGCCCCTTATTTATGCTGCTAAATTATATTCTCCATTTTGAATACCTCTTTTGTATAAGCTGATTTGCATTATTTTTCTTCTTTAGTATACAAGTGTCTTAGGGAAGAAAGTAGACCTTATTCATAGAAATAGTCCTTAATAGGGCCTGGTACAGAAGAGGCACTCAGAATATTTGTTGAATATATGAATGAATTATATTACTGAATCCTACTCCCCTTCTGTTATAAAAGAAAAGTGAGACTTAGAAGAGTGAAGTGCCTTGGTTCTCCCAACAAATCACTAACACAGTGGCACAGCTGGGTTTAGAGTCTGGGGGTCATACCTCCTAATTCATTGCTCTTTTCACTATATTATGCTGCTTTTTAAAAAAATCTTATTCTCATAATAAAGCTACAAATAAGTTTACCTTTATTTCTCTTTTTCAAAGCAGAAGGCAAAGGACACAATATAAATCTCCCATCAGCTGATGATAAGGCTATAGGACCTGTCTATATGTTGTGACAGAAAACCCAGCTAGAAGAGAAACTGTAGTTCAAGACAAACAAATATGCAAGGGACAAAATAGTTAGGCATAACTCTGTCTGCCTGTGCTTACTCGCTCTCTCTCTGACAAATAAATAAATAAAATCTTTAAAAAAATAGTTAGGCATAAAGAGCTCTGGGAAAAACCTCTTAAATCCATAGATCCAAATATTCCAAAAGGTTGGAGATGGTCTCAATTTAAAACTCCATAAAATGCTCTGAATTATTGGATAGTACAGTATCTGGTTTTAAAGGATTATATAAAGACATGAATAGATGAGACAGCTGCCAGATATGCCCTGACAGTTTGTAGTTATGACCTGATGTTACAGAAATATGCCAAATAATATTCTAGTACAGAGATTTATGTTGAATTTTATAAAGCACCAAAGCAAATACACTGAGAAAAATATAGATAAAACAGTCAAGCATAGCAGAATGAACACAGAGTATCAGTGCGATTCAAAAGGAAAGGGCACTTAGATCATTTGTTTTCTCTCTGGGACAGTCTAGGATACTTTTGTAAATTATTTAAATTATTTAGACCAAAATCATTTAAATCAATAAATCCTTTTTAACACTGCCTAAGTGCAAAGCACTAAGGAAGATACAAGGATATACAACAATTTTTATCACAACATTTTCCTGATTGCAATGTATCTTCTTTTGGTTAGAAAAGAAAAGCCCCCACTCCTTGGCTGGACACTAAATGAACTGGCTTCAGCCTATTCCCCATGATTTAAATAGCTTATTATCTTCCCAAAGTTAGACTTTTAATACTTCTTTACATTCCTCTTAATATCTTATTTCACTGCCTTTGATCCTGCTCTTTCTAGAGGAGGAAAAGTGATGGAAAAAAGGAATATATATAAGGCAGTACTATGTGCCTGGCACTGAGCTATATACTTCATATTCATTATATCATTTAATATTCAAACCAGTTATCTTGACCCAATCCACTATTTCTGTCAAGATTCTTGATATCTTACACATTGTTAAATCTTATGAATCTATTCTTATTCTTCAATTTATTTGACTTGACAGTGGTGCATACAACACTGTTTTTGTTTTCCTCTGGCTTGACCCGCTGCTCCTTCTCACGCACCTTTTGAGGATTCTCTTAATTTCCTTAATCTCTAAATATCTTCTCCCCAGGATCCAATCCTTGAAACTTTTCTTTTTTCAAAATACACTAATTCCCTTGATAATCACCGCAATCAGTCACATGGCTTTAAATACCATCTGTTTACATTGAAGGCTCTCAAATTTTATAACAGAGTTCAGACATGTCCTAGAACTCCAGACACATTCAGCCAGCTGCTTATTCAACATCTCTCTTCAGATTGCTAATAAAAATATCTGAAATCAGTCTCCTGATCTTTCCTCTCCCACTTGTTCTTTTCAGAGTCTTTCTCATCTTATTAATAGCAATTTCATTCTAACATATGTTCAGACCAAAATTTTGAAATCATCCTCAACTCTTCTCATTCTCTCACATCCCAAAGCTAATCTATAAGCAAACCTATTAGTTATAGTTCAAAATATTCCCAGAATATGATTGTGCTCATCACATCTACTGCTAGTACCCCAGTCCAAACCATAATTTTTTAAATTTCTTTTCAGCGTAACAGAATTCATAGTTTTTGCACCACACCCAGTGCTCCATGCAATGCGTGCCCTCCATAATACCCACCACCTGGCTCCCCCAACCTCCCACCCCCACCCCTTCAAAACCCTCAGGTTGTTTTTCAGAGTCCATAGTCTCTCAAAAACTATAATTTTTTGATGGGATTATTTCAATTGCCTCTTAACTGGTTTGTCTCCTTCTGTATTTTCCCTAAAGTTCATTCTCTCCATTGAGGACAAATCATGCAAGTCAAATTTTAATAATCCCATTTTCATGACCCTCTAATCTTTCTGCCATACAGCAGTATAAGCCCTTAAACTGACCCATAATCTTGACCACATCACCTCTATGACCTCACTTCCCATTAATCTTCCCTTTACTCACTGTTTCAGCCATAAAGAAGTACTTGCTTTCCAAAAATATGTCACCCATGTTCTCACTGAAGACTTTTGCACTTGTATCCTCTGCTTCATAAGCTCTTCTCTAGGTATCTGACTGGTTCACCTCCTTCAGACTTTTGCTCAAATTCTACCTTCACAGTGATATCTTCCATCATTACTCTACTTAAAAATTGTAATCTCCATCAATGCACTTCCTAATCCTCATCTATTATTTTTATTTCCTCCATAGCAGCTTTTTTTGTATCATCTGTCATGTTTTATTTACTACTACAGGGTTGTGTAACTTCAGGGTTGTGTAACTAAAATTTATGTCCTTTTAAATAGGAAAATTGCCTATAATTTCCTGTCATCATACTGCTATATATACATGTATGAATCATATCTTGACTTCAGAAAGGCCCAGTCTAATGGTACCCTTATCATAGTACTATCATACTGTGGACATTCAGGAAATAATTTCATTAATTACTGAGATATGCTCTGGGCCTTTAGTCGTTTATAATTTAGCTATAGGTACACTGAAAAAAATGGAAAATGAGAAAGTAACAGAGATGTCAAAAGATATACATTATAGGTAGTAGAGTATGACAAACCTAGGTTCAGATTCAATTACTAAGTGATCTTAGGAAAAACACACATCCTTTTAGGCTCCATTTCTACACTCATATATGAGGAAAATTATAACTACCTACCATATAGTGCAAGGATTAAACAAAGTCAGGAATATAAATACCCTAATCAAGTGCATGGTGAATAATAAGCACTCATCAAATATTAGTTCCCTTCTCCAAAATGAAGTAATTTTTTTTAGATTAAGTATTTTCTGTATCAGATATAACATTAAGCCAAATCCTTTTGGTAATTATAATGATATCTGGAATATAGTTAATAATGTAGACAATTCAATAATTCCCAGGTTATAACTGGATCTCTACCACCAAAATAACATCTTAGCAATAACATTTCACATGAATATTGCCTAGACCTAACCCCCCCATCACTCTTGAAAAAGATAATGTTTCACTCCTAATATCTAAACAGTTTCCCCCAAGTTCTAGAGGGCACCACATTTGCTTTTCCCAAAAGCCATAGCACCTTAACCACTCTCTGGTATGAAACAGGCAACCTATGTGTGGATTGCACAGATTCTGTTTGACTTCTCAGAATTTCTTCTCCCACCTCTATTAGTACAATATTGCCAAGAGAAGAGAGATCTGGAAGCTAGTAAAGATAGATTATTGATACCTTCAGTTTCCTTATTTTCTTTATCCACCTCTTACATTCTTGCCAAACTATTTGTGTCCTCAACAAAAAGAGACCCAATAAATGCTACTAATGAATCCAGAGGAAGTACTGTTAGAACCAAATTTCACTGAACCTCCATGACGTGAACAGTTGATTTCACTTATTATTTGGGTGGCTAAAGCAATGCCAAGTTTCAATCAGGTGACCATTATTCTAGTCATCTCTTTTCTAGTACCCTTTTCTGCTGACCTTAAATATTCTTAACCTAGCACCCTACAATGTAGCCAAACATTACTAATTATGCATAATCAAAAGATAATAGATTTAGAATCAGAAGGACCTTGCCTATGCATTTACTATAAGTACTTATACAAGATACTAATCATGCCTCAGTTTCCTAGTTTTCAAAATGTAGTAATAATACCTACTCTGAAGGGTTATTGTAAAGAACAAGCGAGGAAACTATCAAAATTCTAGAGGAGAACATAGGCAGTAACTTCTATGACATTGGCTGTAGCAACTTCTTACTAGATATGTCTCCTAAGGCAAGGGAAACAAAAGCAAAAATGAACTACTGGGACTTCAAGATAAAAACTTTCTGCAAAGGGAACAATCAACAAAACTAAAAAGCAACCTTCAGAATGGGAAAAGATACTTGCAAATGACATCTGATAAAGGGTTAGTATCCAAAATCTATAAAGAACTCCTCCCCAGGAAGCTCCTCTGCAGCATCTCCAGTAGATTGCAGATAGGTTACAAGAAAAGATCACATACTTTCTCTAAAATTGGATTATGTTACTAATTTAATTAGTAAAGGATACAGAAAAATAGCCTAAGTACAGAAACCACATAGGGCAAGAGCAGCTGATGCAACATAGCCTTCTTAGCTCTTCCTTGGCCCTTTGGTTTCCCAAGGATTGTGCAGCTGCTGGTGATAACTCCGCAAAGGCTCAATCCCACCACTGCCCAAATTCTTGATCCCCTGCTATGTCTCTCTTCTCTTTCTATACTCATGGTGTACATAACCATTTTGAAAGAACTTGCATTAAAAATGAAAACACTTCCATTACAAGGAAACTTTTACAACATCTAGACCCCTTGACTCAGCTTCATAAAGTAGAGTCAAAGTAAGTCTCTAAATAATATCTATATCCTCAGTGTTTCAGAAGCTTCCTCCTTAGCATTTGACACCTCTGAGCTACTAATTTACCTGTTTGTTTACTGACAGAGTAGCAAGCCAATTACATTTCGAATGTCATTACTACTAATGTTGAACATTTACAAGATCCTTTCACCTCAGTGGTTCAGCTACTAAATTTAGGTCCAAGGACCAAGGGCCTAGATCCACTTTCTCTAGAACACTAAAAGTAAATTCTGTGGTCTCATAACAACTTGAAAAACCTCAAATACTGTGTTTGTGAAATGACAATACAATTGTTTATATGATATATATAACTGTAAACTGACTGAACTATGAGCTCCTCAAGAAAGAATTATTAGATTTTAATTCTGTAATCCGGGGCTTGTACAGCCCCTTAAATATAGCACAGTGGTTAAAAGCAATGGCTTTGCATTTAAGGCTTAAATAGTAGTCTTGCCTCTGCTACTGACTAGCTGTGGACTTGGGGAAGATACTAATATGGTCTAATGCTCATTTTCTTCCTCTGTACAATGAAAATAAAACTTGCACCTCCTACGTTTTTTTTTTTATTTCTTTTCAGCGTAACAGAATTCATAGTTTTTGCACCACACCCAGTGCTCCATGCAATGCGTGCCCTCCATAATACCCACCACCTGGCTCCCCCAACCTCCCACCCTCCGCTCCTCCAAAACCCTCAGGTTGTTTTTCAGAGTCCATAGTCACTCATGGTTCATCTGGCCCTCCAATTTCCCTCAACTCCCTTCTCCTTTCCATCTCCCCATGTCCTCCGTGTTATTTGTTATGCTCTGCAAATAAGTGAAACCATATGATAATTGAATCTCTCTGCTTGACTTATTTCACTCAGCATAATCTCTTCTAGTCCCGTCCAAGTTGACACAAAAGTTGTGTATTCATTCTTTCTGATAGAGGCATAATACTCCATAGTGTATATGGACAACATCTTCCTTATCCATTCTTCCATTGAAAGGCATCTTGGTTCTTTCCACAGTTTGGTGACCATGGCCATTGCTTTATACATATTTATATTGTAAACATTGGGGTACAGATGGCCCTTCTTTTCACTACAGCAATATCTTTGGGGTAAATACCCAGTAGTGCAATTGCAGGGTCATAGGAAAGCTCTATTTTTAATTTCTTAATTTCTTCCACACTGTACTCCAAAATGGCTGCACCAAAACGCATTCCTACCAACAGTGTAAGAGGGTTCCCCTTACTCCACCTCCACTCCAACATACGTTGTTTCCTGTCTTGCTAATTTTGACCATTCTAACTGGTGTAAGGTGGTATCTCAATGTGGTTTGAATTTGAATCTCGCTGATGGTGAGTGATGAGGAATATTTTTTCATGGGTCAGATAGCCATTTCTATGTCTTTGTTGGAGAAGTGTCTGTTCTTATCTTCTGCCCATTTTTTGACATGATTATATGTTTTCTGTGTGTTGAGTTTGAGAAGATCTTATAGATCCTGGATATCAACCTTTTGTCTGTACTGTCATTTGCAAATATCTTCTCCCATTCTGCAGGTTAACTCTTTGTTTTGTTGACTGTTTCATTTGCTGTGCAGAAGCTTTTGATCTTGATGAAGTCCCAAAAGTTCATTTCCGCTTTTGTTTCCTTTGCCTTTGGAGACATATCTTGAAAGAAGTTGCTGTGGTTGATATCGAAGAGGTTACTCCCTATGTTCTCCTCTAGGATTCTGATGGATTCCTGTCTCACGTTGAAGTCTTTTATCCATTTCAAGTTTATCTTTGTGTACGGTATAAGAGAATGGTTGAGTTTCATTCCTCTACATATATCTGTCCAATTTTCCCAGCACCATTTATTGAAGAGACTGTCTTTTTTCCACTGTATATTTTTTCCTGCTTTGTCAAAGATTATTTGACCATAGAATTGAGGGTCCAAATCTGGGCTCTCTACTCTGTTCCACTGGTCTATGTGTCTGTGTTGATGCCAGTACCATGCTGTCTTGGTGATCACAGCTTTGTAGTAAAGCTTGAAATCAGGTAACGTGATGCCACCAGTTTTATTTTTGTTTTTCAACATTTCCTTAGCAATTCGGGGTCTCTTCTGATTCCATACAAATTTTAGGATTATTTGCTCCAGCTCCTTGAAAAATACCAGTGGAATTTTGATCGGAATGGCATTAAAAGTATAGATTGCTCTAGGCAGTATAGACATTTTAACAATGTTTATTCTTCTGATCCAAGAGCATGGAATGGTCTTCCATCTTTTCATGTCTTCTTCAATTTCTTTCATGAGTGTTCTGCAGTTCCTCAAGTACAGATCCTTTACCTCTTTGGTTAGGTTTATTCCCAGGTATCTTATGGTTCTTGGTGCTGTAGTAAATGGAATCGATTCTCCAATTTCCCTTTCTGTATTTTCTTTGTTAGTGTATAAGAAAGCCACTAATTTCTGTCCATTGACTTTGTATCCTGCCACGTTACTGAAATACTGTATGAGTTCTAGTAGTTTGGAGGTGGAGCCTTTTGGATTTTCCATATAACGTATCATGTCATCTGTGAAGAGAGAGAGTTTGACTTCTTCCTTGCCAATTTGGATACCTTTTATTTCTCTTTGTTGTTTGATTGCTGTTGCTAGGACTTCTAATACTATGTTGAACAAGAGTGGTGAGAGTGGGCATCCTTGTCGTGTTCCTGATCTCAATGGGAAGGCTGTGAGCTTTTTCCCATTGAGGATGATATTTGCTGTGGGTCTTTCATAGATAGATTTTATGGAGTTCAGGAATGTTCCCTCTATCCCTATACTTTGAAGCATTTTAATCAGGAACGGATGCTGGATTTTGTCAACTGCTTTTTCTGCATCAATTGAGAGGACCATGTGGTTCTTCTCTCTTCTCTTATTGATTTGTTCTATCACATTGATTGACTTGCGAATGTCGACCATCCTTGTAATCCAGGGATGAATCCCATCTGGTCATGGTGGAAGATCTTTTTAATGTGCTGTTGGATCCTGTTTGCTAGGATCTTGTTGAGAATTTTAGCATCCATATTCATCAGTGATATTGGTCTGAAATTCTCCTTTTTGGTGTGGTCTTTGCCTGGTTTGGGGTCAGGGTAATGCTGGCTTCATAAAAAGAGTCTGGAAGTTTTCCTTCTGCTTCAATTTTTTGAAACAGCTTCTGGAGAACAGGTGATATTTCTCCTTTGAAAGTTTGGTAGAATTCCCCAGGGAATCTGTCAGGTCCTGGTCTCTTGTTTTTTGGGAGTTTTTGATCACTGCTTCAATCTTGTTACTAGATATCGGTCTATTCAGGTTGTCCATTTCTTCCTGATTCAATTTTGGGAGTTTATAGTTTTCCAGGAATGCATCCATTTCATCTAGGTTGTTTAACTTATTGGCATATAACTGCTGATAATAACTTCTTATGATTGTTTCTATTTCCTTGGTTTTAGTTGTGATCTCTCTCTTTTCATTCATAATTTCATTAATATGAGCTTTCTCTCTTTTCTTTTGGATTAGTGTGGTCAATGGTTTATCGATCTTATTGATTCTTTCAAAAAACCAGCTTCTAGTTTCATTGATACATTCTATTGTATCTCTAGTTTGTACCTCATTGATCTCTGCTCTAATCTTATTTCCCTTCTTGTGTGTGGAGTTGGTTTAATTTGTTGTTTGTTCTCCAGTTCTTTAAGGTGTAGAGACAGCAGGTGTATTCTGGATTTTTGAATTTTTTTGAGGGAGGCTTGGATGGCTATGTATTTCCCCGTTAGGACCGCCTTTGCTGTATCCCATAGGTTTTGGACCAAAGTGTCTTCATTCTCATTGGTTCCCATGAATTGTTTAAGTTCTTCTTTGATCTCCTGGTTGATCCAAGCATTCTTAAGCAAGGTGGTCTTTAGCTTCCAGGTGTTTGAGTTCCTTCCAAACCTTTCCTTGTGGTTGAGCTCCAGTTTCAAAGCATTTTGATCTGAGAATATGCAGGGAATAATCTCAGTCTTTTGGTATTGGCTGAGTCCTGATTTTGACCCAGTGTGGTCTATTCTGGAAAAGGTTCCATGTGCACTTGAGAAGAGTATTCTGTTGTTTTAAGGTGGAATATTCCGTATATATCTATGAGGTCCATCTGGTCCAATGTGTCGTTCAATGCTCATGTTTCTTTATTAATTTTCTGCTTGGATGACCTATTACTGAGAGAGGCGTGTTAAGATCTCCTACTATCAATGTATTCATATCGATATGACTCTTTATCTTGATTAATAGTTTTTTTATGTAATTGGCTGCTCCCATATTGGGGGCATAGATATTTACAATTGTTAGATCATCTTGGTGGATAGTCCCTTTAAGAATAATGTAGTGTCCTTCTGTATCTCTGACTACAGTCTTTAGTTTAAAATCTAATTTATCCGATATGAGAATTGCTACCCCGGCCTTCTTTTGAGGCCCATTGGCATGAAAGATGCTTCTCCATCCCTTCACTTTCAGTCTGGTTGTACCCTTAGGTTCAAAATGGGCCTCTTGTAGACAACATATGGATGGGTCCTGTCGTTTTATCCAATCTACAGCCCTGTGTCATTTTATGGGCACATTTAGGCCATTCACATTGAGAGTGATTATTGATAGATACGTTTTTATTGACATCATGTTACCTTTGAAGTCTTTATTTCTGTAGATTATCTCTATATTTCTGTTCAATGATATTCTTAGGAATTTTTCCTCTTTTATAGAACCCCCCTTAATATTTCCTGCAGTGTCGGCTTGGTGGTCGCATACTCTTTTTAGCCTTGCCAGTCTTGGAAACTTCATCTCTCCATCCATTTTGAATGTCAGTCTTGCTGGATAAAGTATTCTTGGCTGCATGTTCTTCTCATTTAGTGCCCTGAATATATCTTGCCAGCCCTTTCTGGTTTGCCATTTTTCGGTGGACAGGTCTGATGTTGTTCTGATGGGCTTTCCTGTCTACGTAAGGAGCTTCTTTGTCCTAGCTGCCTTCAAAAGAGTCTCTCTACAATTATAATTCCTCATTCTTACTATCAGGTGTCTCAATGACTTTCAAGAATCTATAATCTTCGGGGGAGACTGTTCTGCCTCTAGTACATGAACGCTGGTTCCATTCGTGAGACTGGGAAAATTTTCATGGAAAACTTGTTCCACTATATCTTCTAGACTTCTTTCTTTCTCCTCCCCTTCAGGGATTCCAATAATTCTGACGTTGGGATGTTTCATGGAATCATTTATTTCTCTGATTTTGTTTTCATGGCTTCTAAGCTGTGTGTTTCAGGCTTCCTCCTGATCCTATCTCTCTGTTTGTCATCCAGATCACTAATTCTATCTTCTGTCTCAGTTACCCTAGCTCTTAGAGAATTTAGATTAGATTGGAACTAATTGAGAACATTGTGAACATCATCCCTGGTGGCTTTCAGTTCTGCCCTAAATCAATTCCATTTTGTCATCCATGGCTTTCTCCAACCTAGCTATTGCCTGGATAATTGTTAGCCTGAATTCCCTTTCTGACATACTGTCTATGTCGCTAGCCATTAGCTCTGTTGTAGAAGGCCCATCTTCTGAATTTTTCTTCTGTTGGGCATTCCTCTTCCTAGTCATTTTTGTGAGAGAATGCTGAATGGATGTAGCTGGATGTATCAAACGTGGTGCAGTCCAGGTGCACCTGGAATGCTTCTGAGCAATCAAGAATCCCCACTCAAACAAAAGAAAAAAGAAAGAGAGAAAAAAAAGAAGAAAAAAGAGAGAGAGAGAGAGAGAGAGAGAGAGACAGGAAAAAAAGAAAGATAAAAGAGAAGGCTCAGCCCAAATGGGCCCCAAGGTAAGATTTATGAAGCATACAAACAAAAACAAATAAAAAGACTGATAAAAGTATATGACAAGAGAAAAAAAATACATATATATAAAAGCAAAACAAACAAACAAAAAAACAACCTCATCAAAAAGAAGCCCAAGTATAAGATTTATATACTACCAGGACAAACACAAATACACAGAAACACTGGTGGAAGAAAAAGATGGGAGAGGGAGTATAAATTCTCTGTGTGAGGAAGATTATTTTGATTCTTCCTGGATGTATCTTGATATCTTTGTTAAAGGACTCAACTTTCCTAAGATAAAGGGGGATTAAAAACTGGTTTATCTATAGGGGTAGCATTGATTGGGGAAAGGGGATTACCTTGAAGTTTAACTCTATATGAATATTAAATATAAAAATAAAAAAAAGAATGAACTAAACTAAACAAGTAAAATTTTAAAAAATTAAAAAATAGAAAAGCAAAAGAAAAACACAGGTATATGTATCAAATAGTTCAGCTTAAAAGATCATTATGGAATTTGATGTACTGGACATTTCACTGTGATGGTAAATAGGTTAAAAATTATCTATACAAAAAAATTTTAAAAAATGAACCAGAATAGTGGGAACAAATTAAAAATAAAAGTTGTATCTATGAAGTAGTGGTGGTTGTTCTCTTGTTGTCTTTTTCCCCCCAGTTGGCTTTCTGGGGGAGGCGCCTGCTGTGTGGGTTTTCAGGCAGTGTTTCCTGAGTTAAGTCCTCCCGCCCCTCTCAAGGGGGTGGGCGCTGAAGAAACCAGTTTTTCAGGCTTTTGTTCTCTGGAGGTTTTTATGTTTGTTTGTTCATTTGTTTTCTCTCGCCTTGACAGCTTTTGGTGGTTTTTAGAGGTTTAGAGGAAAGCAAACTGCACCCAAACCTCCCTCTCAGAGAGAAGCCTCAGTCTGCTCCCCTCTGGGTGCTCCAGAGCACATAAATTCCCCCTTGGCTTCTGGCAGAGCACGTTCTGAGTCACGGTCCCTGGGGACACAGGAACTCCTGCTTGTACCCAAAACCACAACAATCGGGGGCCGTCTGGGCAGCTCCAGACTGCCAGAGAGATCCCAAGCAGTGATAGCACACTGAGATTTTCCCACTGGCCTGGGCTGGGAGTGCCTAGACTTTCCAGGTCTGAGAGCGCTGGGTTGGCGCCTGCCAGTGACTTTCTCAGGGGAGGGTGTGGGGCTTGACTCAGGCTCTGATAGCGCAGTGTCACAGGCATGTGGGGACTGCAAAAAGGCTGTGTTTCTGCCAGCTGGCAAGGCTCCCAGCCCCTCATGGGAGCCACACCCTATGAGCTCTCAGAGGTGCTCTCGGCTCAGAGACCAAGACCTGGTTTCTTTGCCGCACTCTCTCTGGCTCAGCGCCAGGGGTGGCTGTCCTGGTCCAGGGACTTAAGCCTCTATCCCTAACTGCCCCGATTCCCACAATTTCCCCCCATGATCCATTGCTCTTTTTGAGTGCTTTCAACCAGACTCCAAGTTAATGCTGGTCCCCAGTCGCAGGGCACTCTCGTATTGGGGTATTACTTTCCAATGGGTCGCGTCTGGTGGCTCCCTCCCCCTTTGTTCATCTTCCATACCAGTCCTATGTTCCCACTCCACTTTACCTGCCCACTGGTGTCTTCTGCCCCTGTAGAGATCCAGACATGTATAATTCTAATCTCAGGCTGATTTCATGGGTGATTGTGGTTCTTTGGTAGGTAATCAGCTCACTTTAGGGTACAGGTTGAAAAGGCACCTCTTCCTAGTACTCTGCCATCTTGTCTCCCAAGCTCCTATAGTTTTTAAGGAGTACTAGCATGTGTGTGTGTGTGTGTGTGTGTGTGTGTATGTCTAGAATCAAAAGCCTTACTTAGCACAGTAACAGGCACATCATGAGCATTCAATACATATGAGCCATTTAGTTATTTATTATTTTAGTATTTAACCATTTTATTTTTATTATGTTCAATTAGCCAACATATAGTACACCATTAGTTTTTGATGTAATGTTCAATTTCCTTTTCAGTGGACACTATAGTGATTCAACACTTCCTTGCAGCCCATGGTGCTCATTACACATGCCCTCCTTAATCCCCATCACCTACTTCATCGTTCCCCGTGTCCACCTCCTCTCTGGTAACCATCACTTTGTTCTGTATAGTTAAAAGTCTATTTCTTGGTTTGCCTCTCTCTCTTTTTTTCCCCTATGTTGCCCATTTGTTTTATTTCTTAAATTCCACATAAGTGAAGTCATATATTTGTCTTCCTCTGTCTGATTTATTTCACATAGCACAGTACTCTCTAGCTTCACCCAGGTCATTGACAAGAATTCATTCTTTTATGTGTCCAAGTATATATACATCACATGTTTATCCATTCATCTATCCATGAACACCTGGGCTGTTTCCATATCTTGGCTATTGTAAATAATGCTGCAATAAACACAGTGGTACATGTATTGTACCAGTGAATTAGTGTTTTTCAAATTCTTTGGTTAAATACCCAGTAGTGTGACTGCTAGATAGCACTGTAAGGTAGTTCTATTTTTAACTTTTTGAGGAACTTCTATACTGTTTCCCAGAGCAGCTGTATCTGTTCGCTTTGCTGCCAACAGTGTGCAAGTGTTCCTTTTTCTCCATATACTCACCTATGGTTTCTTAATGTTGTTGGTTTTAGCCATTCTGACATGTGTTGGGTGATATCTCATTGTAGACTTGATTTGCATTTCCCTGATGGTAAGTGATGACAAACATCTTTTCAGGTGTCTGCTGGCCATCTGGATATCTCCTTTGGAGAAATGTCTGTTCATCTCTTCTGTCCATATTTAGTTGGATTATTTGTTTCTTGGGTGTTGAGTTTTACACTTTCTTTATATATTTTGGATACAGATATCATTTATCAGATATGTCATTTGCAAATATTTTTTTCCAATCCATATGTTGCCTGCTAGTTTTGTTGACTGTTTCCTTCACCATATAAAAGTTTTTATTTTGATGTAATCCCAATAGTTCATTTTTGCTTTTGTTTCCCTTGCCTCAGGAGACATATCTAGAAAAAAAGTTGCTATGAATGATGTCTAAGAGATTACTGCCAGTGTTCACTACTAGGATTTTAATGATTTGAGGTCTTATATTTAGCTCTTTAATGCATTTTGAATTTAATTTTGTGTATGCTGCATGAAAGTGGTCTGTTTATTTCTTTTGCATGGAGCTGTCCAGTTTTCCTAACACCATTTGTTGAGCAGACTTTCCTTTCCCATTTGATATTCTTTCCTGCTTTGTCAAGGTTAATTGACCATATGGCTGTGGGTTCATTTCTGGGTTTTCTATTGTGTTCCATTGATCTATGTGTCTATTCCCCCCCCAACCCCCCCAGGATGGTGATGCTTTGATTACTACATCTTTATAATATAATCTTCAAGTCCAGACTATTTATTTATTCGTTTATTTATTTATGTGAGAGAGAGAGAGAGAAAGAATGAGCAGGGGGAGGGGCAGAGGGAAAGCAGAGAGGGAGAGGTAGACTCCTCACTGAGCTGGGAGCCTGACCCAAGACGCTGGGATCATGACCTGAGCCAAAGGCAGATGCTTAACTGACTGCAGCTTTGGTTTTCTTATCAAGATTGTTTTGACTATCGGGGGTCTTTTGTGGCCCCACACACATTTTAGGATTGTTTTTTCTACCTCTGTAAAAAGTGCTGGTGTTATTTTGATAGAGATTTTATGAAATGTGTGGACTGCTTTGAGTAGTATAGATATTTTAATAGTAATCCATAAGCATGGAATGTCTTTCCATTTGTATCATTTTCAATTTCTTTCATCAATGTTTTACAGTTTTCAGAGTATAGATAGGTCTTTCAATTCTTTGGTTAGATTTATTCCTAGGTATTTTATTATTTTTGGTGCATTTGTAATTGGGATTGTTTTAATTCATCTTCCTGCTGTTTCATTATTGGTATGTAGAAATGCAACAGATTTCTGTACATTGATTTTGTATCCTAAGACTTTACTGAATTTATGTATCAGTTCTAGCAGTTTTTTGGTGGAGTCTTTGGGTTTCTTAAAGATAGTATCATGTCATCTGCAAGTAGTGAAAGTTTTACTTCTTCCTTACCGATTTGGATGCATTTTCTTTCTTTTTGTTGTCTGATTGTCATGACTAGAACTTCTAATACTATGTTGAATAAAAGAGGTGAGAGTGGACATCCTTGTCTTGTTGCTGTCCTTTGGGGAAAAAGCTCTCAATTTCTCCCCATTGAGGATAAATATTAGCTATAGTTTTTCATATATGGACTTTATTACACTGAGGTATGTTCCCTCTAAACCTACTTTGTAGAGAGTATTTATCATGAGTGGATGATTTACTTTGTCAAATGATTTTTCTGCCTGTACTGAAATAATCATATAGTTGTTATCCTTTCTTTTATTGATATGATGTATCAAATTATTTGCAAATATTGAACCACTCTTGCAACCCAGGAATAAATCCCACCTGGTCTTGATGAATAACTTTTTCTTTTTTTCTTTTTTTTTTAAATTTTTTAAATTTCTTTTCACCGTAACAGAATTCATAGTTTTACACCATACCCACTGCTCCATGCAATGCATGCCCTCCACAATACCCACCACCAGGCTCCCCCAACCTCCCACCCCCTGCCCCTTCAAAACCCTCAGGTTATTTTTCAGAGTCCATAGTCTCTCATGGTTCATCTCCCCCCCAATTTCCCTCAACTCCCTTCTCCTCTCCATCTCCCTCCATGTCCTCCATGTTATTTGTTATGCTCCACAAATAAGTGAAACCATATGATAATTGACTCTCTCTGCTTGACTTATTTCACTCAGCATAATCTCTTCCAGTCCCATCCATGTTGCTACAAAAGTCGGGTATTCATCCTTTCTGATGGAGGCATAATACTCCATAGTGTATATGGACCAAGATGCCCATCAACAGACAAATGGATAAAGAAGATGTGGTCCATATACACGATGAATAACTTTTTCAATGTATTGCTGTATTTGGTTTGCTAGTGTTTTATTAAAGAATATTGCATCTATGCTCACCAGAGATATTGGCCTAAAGTTCTCTTTTTTAGTGGTGTCTTTATCTGGTTTTGGTATGAGGATAATGCTGGCCTCATAGGATGAATTTGGAAATTTTCCTTCCTTTCCTATATTTTGGAATAGTTTGAGAAGAATAGATATTAACTCCTCTTTAAATGTTTAATAGAATTCCCTTGGGAAGCCATCTGTTCCTGTACTTCTGTTTTTTGGGAGATTTTTGATTACTGATTCAATTTCTTTGCTGGTTACCAGTCTGTTCAAGTTTTCTACTTCCTTCTGTTCCAGTTTTGGTAGGCTATATGTTTCTAGGAATTCACCCATTTCTTCTGGATTGCCCAATTTTGTTGATATATAGTTTTTCTATTAGTCTCTTATAATTGTTTGCATTTCTGTGGCATTGGTTGTTATTTGTCCTCTCATTTGTGATTTCATTTATTTGAATCCTTTCTCTTTTTTTCTTAATAATTCTGGCTAGAGACACCAATTTTCTTTTTATTTTTTAAGGAATCATCTCCTGGTTTCATTGATCTGTTCTATTTTTTTTTTAAGTTTGATATCATTTATTGCTTTTCTAATTATTTCCTTCCTTCTGCTGGTTTTGGGTTTTGTTCATTGATTTTTTCTAGCTCCTTTTGGTGTAAAGTTAGGTTGTTTGAGATTTTTCTTCTTCCGAAGGTAGGCCTGTCCTGCCATAAACTTCCTTCTTAGAACCACTTTTGCTACATGCCAAAGGTTTTAGACTGTTCTGTTTTCATTTTCATTTGTTTCCATGTAATATTTTATTTCTTCTTTTATTTTCTGGTTGACATTAACTGCTTAATAGCATATTATTTAACCTTCCTGTATTTATGGTATTTCCAAATTTTTTCTTGTGGTTGACTTCTAGTTTCATACCATTGTGGGCAGAAACACTGCTTGGTATGATTTCAATCTTCTTGAATTTGCTTAGGCTTGGTTTTTTTTTGCCTAATATGTGATCTGTTCTAGAGAATACTCCATGTGCACTTGAAAAGAATGTGTATTCTACTGTTTTAGTATGAAGTGCTGTGAATATATGTGTTAAGTCCAGCAGACCCAATGTGTCAATCAAAGCAATTGTTTCCTTGTTGGTTTTCTGTTTAGATAATCTATCTCTTGATGCAAGTAGGGTGTAAAAGTCCCCTACTGCTATTGTATTGCTATTAATTAGTTCCTTGATGTATGTTATTAACTGTTCTATGTACTGGGGTGTTTCTATGTTGGTTGTGTAAATATTTGCAATTGTTATACCTTCTTATTGGATTGTTCCCTTTATTATCATACAGTACACTTGTCTCTTTTTGCAGTCTTTGTTTTAAAATCTATTTTGTCCAATGAAAGTATAGCTACTAAAGGTTTCTTTTGATATCCACTTGTATGATAGATGTTTTTTCATCTCATCACTTTCAATATGAAAGTGTGTTTAGGTCTAAAATGAGTCTCTTGTGGGCAGCATATAGATGGGTCTTGTTTCTTTGTTTTTTCTATTGGTTCTGTCACCCCATGTCTTTTGGAGCATTTAGTCCATTTACAATCAAAGTAATTATTGATACATACTTATTGCCATTTTATTATTTGTTTTGTGGTTGTTTATGAAGATTTTCTCTGATCCTCTCTTGTTTTTCCTCTCTTTAAGAAGTTTTGAGATTTTCTTCAGTGATATATTTGGATTTCTTTCCTCTTATTTTTTGCATATTTATTCGTGATTTTTGATATATGGTTACCACTAGGTTTGTATAAAATCTCCTCTCCATTTAGCAGTCTCTATTAAGTTGATGGTCATATAAGATTGAACCCTACTTTTCCCCTCTCCTTCCCATGTTTTATGTATATATTATTATATTTCATATATTTTTTGTGAACTCCTTGATTGATTTTTTACAGATACATTCATTTTATTGCTTTTGTGTTTCCTACACAAAAGTGTAGGAAGTGACCACAAGTGTGGTCTCTACTTTCTACACAGAATTCCCTTTAATATTTCTTGCAAGGCAGGTTTAGTGGTCATGAACTCTTTTAGTTTTCATTTGTCTGGGAAGCTCTTTATCTCTCCTATTATGAATGACAGGCTTTTTGGATAGAGAATTCTTGGGTACATTTCCATTTAGCACTTTGAATATATCATGCCATTCTCTTCTGGCTTACAAAGTTTCTGTTGAAAATCCTCTGCGAGCCTTATGGGATTTCCCTTGTAAGTTGTTGACTCTTATGTCTTGTTGCTTTTAGAATTTTTTCTTTATCACTACATTTTGCCAATTTAATTTCAGTATGTCTTGGTGTGAGTCTGCTTTTGTTTATTTTGATAGGAGTTCTCTGCACCTCCTAGATCTGGATATCTGTTTCTCTCCCAAGATTAGGGAAGTTTTCACACAATATTTCTTCAAATAAATTTTTGCCCCCTTTTCTTACTCTTCTTCTGAGACTCCTATGCATAATTCTTTTTCCTCTCTTTTGTTCAGATTGATTATATTCTGTCTTCTAGGTCACTAATTAGTTCCTAGGCTTCTTCCATCCTGTTGTTCATTCCATCAAGTGTGTTCTTATTTTGTATTAAGCCCATTATCTCTCTCATATTATTCCTTATCTCTGTGTTAAGAGTTGCATTCACGTCCTCCATGATTTTCTCAAATCCTGTGACTATCCTTGTGATTGTTGCTGTAAATTCTCTATCAAGCATGTTACTTATGTCTGTTTCAATTAGATCTCTGGCTGTGGTCTTGTCCTATTCTTTCATTTGGGATAAATTTCTCTGTCTCCTCATTTTGTCTGCCTCTCTGTTACTCTGTGTTAAGAAAGTCCACTGTATCTTCTGCTATTCAAAGAAGTGACTTTATTAAGAGGATGTCCTAGAATGCTCTGCAGTGCAGTGTCTCCTGTTCACCAGAACCTGTCACTTTACAGGAGTGTCTATGTGTGTTGCTTATGCCCTGATGTTGTGTCTGAGCCACTTTTCCTTTCAGTGCAGTCATCTGCACTGAATTTCTTCCTATTGCATGCTGTACTTGCTCTCTGTGGTGTTAGTGGGATCAAGGCAGACCAGCTCTTAGTGGGAGTGCCCATTAGGGAACCTGAAAACAGGGCAGTGATATTACAAAATTTGCATTGGGTCACAGTCCTATGCTGGATCCCCCAGAGGACTGCTGGCATTGTAAGGCTGAACACCAAGCAAGGCTATGACAAGGCAGGGCTAGATCCAGGACACAATGGTGGCTGGGGGACCTGTCTGGGTGATGGTAGTTGTGCACATGGAGGCTAGGTGGGTCACAGGTACTAACAAAATCTCCCCTAACCCCAAGGCAGAGGTAGCAGGCTTGGAGTGGGGAGTCCTCAGGAGAATTCATGGGAAAGGTATACTGCTAGCAGTTTCGTTAGCAAGAATCTGTGTAGCAATGCCTCCCACAGATGGCTCTGTGCTTATGTTGGGGGGTGAAGGAGGAAAATGGTGCCCGCCAGCTCCTCGTTTCTCCAACATGTTCTGAAATCAGTATGAACAGATCTTTCTCCTGTTTGCCCCCTGCATTGTGTAAACTGCCTTTTTTATTTGCCTCTTTGTACTGGCTGCTATCCCTTTGAGGGTAGCAATCCAGCTATCCCTAACCCTCCAGGCTTGTCCAGTGCTGAGTCAGCTGACTTTTAAAGCTCCAGGCTCCAAGTCCAACTAGTTTTAAAAACTCTAAGAATTCGGCCTTTCTAGTTTTTAAAGCCAAATATTATGAGGATTAGTCTTCCCCATATGAGCTCCCTTGTGTAACAGACCATTTCTCTGCCTTTTCACCACACACAACTCTTTCCATCCTATAGACAGCTTCCTTCCTCCTTTCTGACCTTCCTAAACTCTCAGATGTAGATTTTTTTTCTATATTTAGTAGCAGAGTTTGTTCTGCCAGTCTTCAGATCACTCTCCAGTTTACTGAATTAGATATAGATGATATCTAATCATAAATGAAGGGTCCTCCTACTACATCATCTTCCCAAGCTCTCTGTCTGAGCCATTTTTAATGATTACTTTCATCAGCAGCAGCATCATCATTATCATCATCACTACCATTTTTAACACTCAATAATTATATGCCAAATATTCTTTATACAAAGGAAAGTAATTCCCCTTTATAAAGTTATTGTACTAAATTAAAACCTTTTAAAGAATTTAGCTCAATGCCTGGCACATAATCAATGCTTTAAATTTTGGCTCATATTATTTATTAATCCAAAATAAAAGTTAGGGCTGACAGGGATCTCAGAAGCAAACTAATGGGTCCCTTGCTGCAACAGAGATTAATAGTTGCCTACCCAATATCTCTTCTTCCTTAGTAACAGAGCCCTCACATTGTTTAGCATTATACTCAGCTAAAATATGAAGCAACTCAAATTCCCCAATAGTGGTAAACAGTCAAATGTAGGAGGACATTACTGAGTCGAATTTTTAGGTTAAATGTCTTTAAATACAACTAACTTAGTTGGAAGGTGTGCCCTCTTCTATCATGCTTTCTAAAATTGGAACACAATAGCTAGACTTGTAGCCATCTTTAAATGAAGAATTAATTCTTAAAGGTAGAAGCCAAGAGCTACACATGGTAGAACAGAAAAACAGAAGAAGCCTGGATCTCTCATGACTTCATGAAGGCCTGAATTGCATACCTCCAGCCTTTTTTTTTTTTATGTGAAAGAAAAAGAAATCCTTACATTGTCAAACAAGTATTGTTTGGGGTTTCTTTGTTTTGTGTGGGGAAACCTAATATTAACTAATGTACTTGCCTTCAATTATGCCATAGCAGAAATGAGATTTTCCCTGTTAGTTTATTCCCTACACAAGGAAACGTACAATACTTGTGCTCACACAGAAGGGATGGCTAACTTTTTTTTCTTTTTTTTTTTAGGTACATTTTCCCTGTAAAGTTAGTCAATCAAAGTTAGTATCAGTAACAACTGATACCACATTAAGTCTCTTTTTACTTCATCAACAGCTTATCCCCTTTCCCTAAACTACTATGGCTTTCACCATCTAAACTGCATCATTTAACATTTTATTTTAAAATATTTTCTGTTTTTTAGTTCTCCCTAATGTCCATATCAGCTTAAATGAATTATAAACTTCTATGAAGTAAGGAGTCACAAACATGGGGGTACTAACTCTGGTTCTGGATGTAGTAACTGTGTAACTTGTGTTTCTTCATTGATAAAATGGGATAATGTCATCCATTAGAGCATATGTGGAAGTTAAATTATACATGTAAGGCATATAAAACACCCTGAACAGTGATTATCATAGAGTAACCAATTATTAACTCTTAGGATTTTTTTTTCTCTTTGTCACCACACCTCTATTTTCTGTTGAATCCAGAATTTCAGAAAAGAAAGGAATTCTCCAAAAGGTATCTCCGTGTTCTATCCTTTTTTCCTTGACTATGTAGACTGAAGGCATAGATCGTCTTTTCTAGTTCTGAAAGCAAAGAAATTTTTGGCATATGTTCATCTCTTTGTTGGCTTACTGAAGAAGCATGATTTGGAGGCCTCAAGAGGCTCCCACAGGAGCTTGCTGAAATTTTCTGAACATGTTCAGACATTAGATCTCTATTGCTAGAACCCCAAGGAACACAAATCATCTTATCCAAAGACTTAGGAAGCTAATAGTTCATTATGAGCATGGCTCTGGAGAGTTCAGCTTTCAAAAGAAAGAGAGTCTATGTCTTCTATTTCACTTCTTGAAGACTACTGTAAGACTAGCAGAATCATAGAAGGAGTTATTGATAATGGCCCCATAATACCCTTCTATTTGGAGTCCTGCTTAGCTGGGGCAATATACAATTCCATTACCATTTCAGGATAATCCAAGGACCATGTAGAGGTATTTATATGAAACAGCACCACAGAATGAACAGCAAGGACAAGAATGTAAGGAGAGAATAGGAACTTGGAAATTCAGGGAATTCAAACATTCTCCTCGTCTCTAAATGTTCATCCAGAGGAACAAAAGAAAACATCAACTGGCTGATAATGATGTACTTTAACTATTGGATAGGACTGTCCTTTATTAAACATGCTCTATGTTACAGACATCACAAGGCACAATATGTGCATAATCTCACTGTAATCCTATATAATGCACATAATTTGCATTTTTCAGCTGAAGCCAAAGTGGATGCCATGTTAGGCCCAAGGTCACACTACTACTAGTGTGTGTGACACACACTAGTACACACACTACTACTACACACACTACTAGCTCATAGGAAAATAAATATTAAACACAGCCTTAACATATGTCTGTCTCAGAATAAAGTTGTGCTCTTTCTAAAATAACCAGTTTGAGGGGTGCCTGGGTGGCTCAGTGGGTTAAAGCCTCTGCTTTCGGCTCAGGTCATGATCTCAGGGTCCTGGGATTGAGCCCTGCATCAGGCTCTCTGCTCAGCAGGGAGCCTGCTTCCTCCTCTCTCTCTCTCTGCCTGCCTCTCTGCCTACTTGTGATCTATCAAATAAATAAATTAAATCTTTAGAAAAAATTAAAAAAATAAAATAACCAGTTTGAAAAAGCAACCATAATATGAGGATCTACCATATGCTTAATAGAAAAAGAATCCTAAATATTTTGGAAGATATTAGCTTTATCACGAACTCAGAATAGAGAAACTTTCTATATGTGTTCTATATCAGTATTGTTTGATCATGAGCCTTTACTGAGGAGCTCTTCAGTTGTGTTAGTTTGAGAAGTAAACACCAAGATAAGATTAGACATGCAAAGGATATATTGTGGGAAATGTCTGCAAAGAATAAACAGGAAAAATAATAAGTAGGTTCAGAGAGCCTTTGGACTGCAATGCAGGTCTGACATCTGTGAAAGGAGAGAAAAAACAGAGGATTGTGTAGAAGGGTCCTGGGCTGCAGCATAGTTCTAAGAGATGAAGAAGGACTAGAATCCCTGCACTGTGCTCAGTCACTGGATGGTAGTAGCATACTCTGTGGTAGATATGAGAAGCACCTTTCCACAGATACAACAGAACAATGGCTGGACTTCACAGATTCAGGGAGCAGCTCCTACATGGTCCCTGTGGGCCTCTCAGAAAGGAGGATAGTGAGATGAACTACTTTTTCCAACACTGCAGTTCAGGCCTTAACCAGTATTCATCCTCTCCCTCCTCCAGTGGCCATTTTAAATTCTCCTCATTCTAAATTCCACAACCATCACTTCAGGAAACTGCACAATCTTACCTACTGGTATGCCTTAAGCCTTCATTCCCGAGACTTCTGAGTCCCTAATAATCATAGCCTTCTGTTGCAGGAATTTCTACATATGTCCATTTAAAGTTAAAATGGTCTAAGGGAATATCAAGAGGTGTTTAAGATGATCACTTGCTTTCCGAACATTTTCCTTCTTACCCTCACTGTGTAAAAGCCACCCTAGTTCATCTGATGGATCAGGATCAATTACTCTTGCCAAGATGATTATTCCTTTTGTATCCTGCTTACTCCTATACACCAGAGATGCAAAATTTCCCAGTGGCAGCTGCAGCTTTAGTTTAATGGGACATTTACTGTGTCCCTTGATAAGAGTATACTCCCTTTATGGACTAGGACTGCCAATCTTCAGAGTCCAGAGATGCAAGACAGAAACATAAATTTACTAGTAGGTCGTAGGTCAGCAGGATGTGGTACCACTCTTGCTCCTACCCTTTGGTTCCTGGACCCACATATTCTTTCCATTAGGAACACAGTGTCATAAGAGGTGTATATTAGAAGTCTCTTATTTAATGCATATTTACCGAAAAAAAAGTACCATATCCTTTCATAGTGTTTTCTCCAAACTGATTTTTCAGCTCTGTCTTCAAAAGGCTATTCCAGTGTTCCTGACACCAGCTACTTCTGGATAGAACACTATATGATACAATCAGTGGATCCAAAGAAGATGGACCCCCTTCCACGCTTTCTTTTCTGTGACATGGGTACCTTCTTTGAATATTATGTTTCGTGGGATTCCATGCCTATGAATCAAATATTCTATAAGGTGTGGCATACTGGTATTGTATACAAGAAAGGCAAACTCATATATAGACTGGGTATCTAGACCATTAACTGCTGGCTCTTCCTGGCTGGAAGGGGACCAAGGTAGTCAAATTTTCCAAAAATGGCCAGATGGTCTCCTTAAGGAATAGTGCCATACTAGGGACTTTAGCATTGATCTGTTTCTCATAGGTTTGATATTAAGAGGCAGCAAATGCTAGGCCAGCTTTGGTAAGTAAAAGTCCATGCTGTTGAGATTATATATAGCCCCCTGTGGCCTCTACATTCATGTGACTATAATAATAGTTCCAGGGTATCTGATAACAAAGGCTGACTGATGTCTAACTGGCCAAGTCATTTTTGTCTACAAGGTTAATTAGTACCTCTTCCATGGTGGATGTTTTCTGGAGAGTGCTAACATGGAATCAAAAGCGTTTTTTTAAAAAATAGACTTATTAAAACAAACTTAACACTCAGAAGTACTACAACTGTATCATCTGAGGAAGCCTGCAATTACTCAGTGGCATCTGCTATTGCTCAGGGGCCACAATCAGAACTGGCCAGCACTGGAAACAGCAGGCATTGGGATCATGACTAGTAGGCAAAAACCTTTATTTGCTGGTCTTGCTCATGGCCATGCCTGAACCCTGCTGATATCTGGAATGCTTGCAAATGAAGGTATCCTCAAAAAGTATACATGGTGGGTATTATGGAGGGCACACATTGCATGGAGCACTGGGTGTGGTGCAAAAACAATGAATTCTGTTATGCTGATAAGAAATAAATAAAAGTTGATTTCAAATGTAACAGAAATTGTAGATTCTAAATGTTTTTAGATAATAGCTTCTTAAGTAAATCTGAGAAATAAATGTTTAAATATTTTTAAAAAAGTATATATCACTGTAGCATTATAGAACATTCTAAGTGTGTCCACTGCGATTGGTTCAACCATATTCCTCTACACTACACATCCTTGTCTCCAATCTTTCATTCTTTCTCCTTTCACTTTCCTGATAAATTGGCAATAAATTACATACTTCCCAGTAATCTATATATATTCTCACCTCAAGAAACCTCTCCTTCCATATAAAGTGAATAGCCAGGTACACCAATGTCCCACCCATTTGGGATAATTTTCCCTCTCCACCTTTTATGGCCACCTTGTATATGGTCATAATGCAGGTACCATACATTTATGGCTTTCATACACATACTGAAGTAACATATCCATAAACACAGCCCAGGCCTCCTCTTCTTCTTTCAGCTGGTCTTACAGGATCAGTCCATAAGGCCATAGGTGACAGTAGAGAAGGAGAGCTGGTGCAACTGAGCAGGGTAAAATAGAAGTCTGAGCTACTTGCTTATGTAGTTTACCTGTGACTTCTGGTCCTACTCAAAATCAATCCCAGATGAAACATTTCCACTTTCTGATAGGTCTGTCCAACTTTATGACTTGGTGCATTCAACAGAAGCCAGCTTATAATTGACAGTTCCAAATGATTGGTCACTTGGTGCCTCATTGTAAAGGTTACCATCTCTATCTGAGGCCAGTAACATGCCAGGAGCTATTTCTCAAAAGGCACATCATTCTCTACTGTGGATTGTATGGCCTTAATCTAGAATCCATGTGCCCTAGGAAATAATTGTTCCACTAAGGTTCACTATATTACATCTCATATTATATCTCTTTCCAACAATGACACCTCCAACATCAAAGAGTCTGAGAAATTATAGGACTCAAGAGGCAGCAGTGCCTAACCAAAGGCTGACCTGCTGTAGGTCACTCTAAAATCTGACAAACTATGTGTAAAGCAATATAAGCACCAGAGCAATTATTCTAGGTATGGAATATGTTGCCTCCAGAACCCAAGAGGCCACAAGGTGATATGCTTTCTTCTGTGTGATAGAGAGTGAAAGATGTAGCTCTTTGTCTTTTATATTAGAGGGGATACTCATGCATGCCTCTGACAACTGGACTTCTAAAAACTACACTGAAGAGGAAGGACTCTGAATTTTCATAAGGTTAATCTCATACCATCTGGTGTACCGTGTCCTAGCAAAGCATCCATCCTGTCCTACCAGCACAATGTCACTGATGTAATGGGTTAGTGTTATGTTCTGTTCCAGGCTGTCTAGATCTCTTCAGACTATATTATGACAGAGGACAAGAGAGTTAACATAGCCTTGGGGCAAAAATGAAAATGAATATGAATATTGTTTTCCATTCCATGTAAAAGCAAACTACTTCTTATCCTCTTCTCTAATTGAAACAGAAAACTATTATTTGCCAGATCATACGATGTATGACATGCATTAATTTTCTCTAGCAATGATATCACATTAAATTTGGCAATTGCATTTGGGGCAACTAGTTTATTGAGCCTGTAGCAGTCTATAATTATTTTAAGAAATCCATCTTTATTTCAAGGGCCAGATTTGGTGACTAAATTGGAAATATGACAGAGACCACCACCCTGCATCCTTTAGAACAGTGTCATCAAACTACAACCCACAAGTCAAATCCAGCTGGCTGCCTGATTTTATAAATAAAGCTTTACTGGAATATAGCCACATTCATTTACATATTGCCTATGAGTACTTTCATAATAAAATGGCAGAGCTGAATAACTGTGACAGAGACAGTATGGCCCAAGAGGTATAAAATATTTACTACTTAGCCATATGTAGAAAAAGTTTGCTGATAGTTGTTTTAGAACTTTAATAGTGGTACTATCCCTGCCATTCCTTCTACCCACCCTCAGGATGTGATTTTATTTCTTATTTACAATCTTGGCTGAGGGAATGGTCAGTTGAAGATATTTCCACTTGGTCCTCCCCACTATGATAGTTCTTATTCCAATAAGCCAAGGATTTTAATATGAAGATTACTCCAACTGCCAAGTACATCAATGTCAATTACAAACTTGAGGACTGGGGAAATGACTACTTGGTTGTTTTAGAAAGACAGTGGGGTCACTGTGAGCTAGACCTTAATAATGACTTCATTTATTACTGACCCCCCAATACCCTAACAAAAGCACCATGATGATATTTTGAGTATCTGCATATCAATATAAACTCAGATCCTGTGACTAATATCCTTGAAATTTCTAGTTATTCCCCTTTCCTTGGTGTATAGTTACCCAAAAAAATGGTCATGGCATGATAAATTGTCCTTTACAGAAGGACTAGTGGAATAATTACAGAACATGTATACCACAGTATTGTAGGATCCTCTCTCAAAGAAACATGGCCACCTCTTCAGTCAATGTATTCTAGATATGAAAATTGATTTGGATCAAAAAACTAAGTAGTGGATAGTGACTTTTGGGAAATGGATCCTCCATTCCTTCCTTTTTCTAGCTGTGGATGTTAAATAGTACCTTTATGGGCTGTCCATCCAGTCTGCCACTAGAAACACCATAGTTATTAGTCATCTCCTCAACTCCCTGAAAGGCAAGCCCCCTTGGTTGTCATTTAAACCTTGCCTATAATTAAGATAATTATGGCCTTCTGCCTCCTGATGGATAACCATCACTAGTTGGCCTCTATTACTTCAAATTCCCATTATCACAAAAGATACTAGTAACTCCAGCTCTATGACAGCTTCTCTTACCATCATCCATAGCCTGCAGAGGAGAGCCATTACTAACTTTTTCATCAGCCCTATTATTCTTCCTTTATTACATCTCAAGGCACTCAGGCATTTAATTCACTGTGAGCCACCACTTTCTCTAGGCTTCTGAAAGTTACCTCATGGTATTTGCCCCATTCCTGTGAAATGATTGCCTAGGTATTAAATCCCATGTCATGAGAAAGTACACCCAGGTAAATTAATTCTTGCATATCTATTTTTACTTTCCACACTCTTTAATCAATCACCCTCAATCGCTTCTTGGCCTTTTGGCTAAGATCAAGTATAATCAATCACCCTCAAAATCCAACCTCCTGACTTCGGGAAGATATGCTAATTAATTGTTATAGCTGCTTTGGTATATAATTTCTTTCTTTATCAGGCCTATCAAATATTAGCATGCTGGGATTTAAAGCTAGTCATAGCCTGGCAACCAGGCCAAGAGATGGGGCAACATCTCCAGGGGACACCTGTTCCCTTGCAGGGGAGCTGCCTCTTCAGTATCTTCCACCACCAAGGATGTCCTAGCTCTTACTCCCAAGGCTTGGAGGGTCCAGAGGGATATGAAGAATGCAAGTCCTCAAGGACATACATCCAGAATGCAAGTCCTCAAGGACGTACTACCAGATATTCCGATCACATATGTCAGGATCTCAGGTTTAAAAACCAAGTTTGTGGGGCACCAGGTGGCTCAGTAGGTTAAGCCTCTGCCTTCAGCTCAGGTCATAATCTCAGGGTCCTAGGATCGAGCCCCACATCGGGCTCTCTGCTCAGCGGGGAGCCTGCTTCCTCCTCTCTCTGTCTGCCTGCCTCTCTGCCTACTTGTGATCTCTGTCTGTCAAATAAATAAAGTCTTCTATAAATAAGTAAATAAATAAATAAATAAAAATAAAAACTAAGCTTGTGACCTTAGTATTATTGAGTGACTTTGGCTTTAAACATTTCTGAACCTGTGCCACTCTAACAAGTTCTGAGTCTGTTTCTCTACTGAATCCACTCTTCTACTGCAAGATATCCACCAAAGGAACCCTCTGGCTCTCACATTTTGCCCTTAACTATTTGTTATTATTTCTCATTATCCTTCTGAAGGGCATCAATGTAGTTTAGCAGTAACCAGCCAACTCCACAGTACTTGTGGACATTGTTTTCTCCAGATCTTTAAAATACATAATTTATTGCAGTTGCAGGAAAATTCCCTACACTGGCATATTTTAGGAGATCATCATTGGTTAAATCTTCAACTGGGTAGGCATCTTGTGCTCCATATAACACTCAAGATCCCGTCTTCTTTGTCTGCAAGACAGGGAGTGAGCCATTTCTACAACATTATCTTATTGCTTGTCTACACAGACCACCCCATTCTCAGTACCACCTATATTAATTCAACTATTCTGAGAAGCAGGTAGCCATAAGGTTAGACAGGCAACAGATTTCCTGAGGTAAATAAATGTGAAAGAATAAGGGAAAAAACACAGGGAGAGCACACACACCACATGACACAAGAAATACATGTGAAAAGATGGGGGAATGAAGGATAACTGGGTAGGAAGACTCTCAGACTACAGCATGGTTCTAAGACAGTCTATTCCAAGTCAATAGAGAGTCCTCTGTCCAACTTGGTGATTATAGGAGTCCTTTATCACACAAGAATGTTGCAAGCATTAATACCCTACCATGCTTAGTCACTGGCCAGGAGTAGTCAACAAGTTATATGGTGTCAGAGTGAATGTGGTGATGGATCCAGAAGGGCAAAATTCTGGCTGCCAGTTAACTATGGTCCCCAAAGCGGGAAACAAGAGTGGTGCATTTCCATGGATCTCATATCTGTGTACTCTGAGATATTCTGATTCTGGTATGACATGATTCATACCATCAAAGAACTCACAGTACAGTGGAAGAAATTAATTTAAAAAGAGAATAAGAGACAAATTTGAATTTGGGGTAAAAAAAAAGTATACTGGGTTTGATCAAAATAAAATATTAAAATTTAATATTACAGAGGGAGCCTGGGATGATGGTGACATAATCTCTTTCATTTTCCTTGATTGCCTTGCTATGTTGGTCCAATTATTATAAGGCCTTGGGAAATCTTCCTCATCACCACCTCTGAGAAAAAGAAAGATCTCACATGCACATCTGAGGTTTTGAAATCCTACCAAGATTTTATAAGTGAAAAGGGATGGAGAGCAGCTAACAAACCCAACATTACCCAGAGGGATATTTATGCACTAGTAGATTCTCTCTGGCCCAGATGGTAAGATTCTGTCTTAGCAGCTCATCTGGCCTCCTGCCTTTTGCCTTTTTACTTGGCTTGGTGAAAGCAGCCCCCAGAATCACTTAGTCAGATCATCTTTAGCTCTCCCTATACAAAAAAGATACTCCCATCCCCCTTATCTTGCCAGTAAAACCATTTAGTCAGGCAAGACATAAGGTTCCTTCTGTAACCAGTCTGCATAAGTATAGAACTTACTCTGTTATAGTAAGAAATACACTTAACATTACCTCCATTATACATGAAGACCTAATCATCAATTCCCTTGTTGGTATACTCATATATGATCATTCTAGAATAATCTCAGGAAGATAAAATTTCTTAACAAAATGAGGGGAGGGAGTGGCAAAAATCCAGAAATAAAACACAAAAAACAGATCTACATAATTCAGAGGGAAAACACATCAGCCAACAGCATTGACTAATCGAGACTCAAAATATAGTTCCTGGACCATCAGCATCAGATATACTTTGAAACTTGCTTTACAAAAGCCAACAAAGCATATATGCATCTATCAATAATTAAGCACAGATTTTGGAATATAACAGAAGCTCAATAAAAAATTGATAAAATATGAATATTAAAATAATAACAAAACTTCCTAGAAAGATATGGTAAAGAAATCATAAGAGACAGATAGAGAAATGATAGCAATTCAAGAAATGAAGTAGAATAATGTTTCCTTTTACAAAGTTATTTCTTCATGCTAATATCATAAATTTAAACAAAAACATTAAATTATATATTCCATTGTAATTTTGATTTGTATTTCCCTGATGGATGAATGATGTTGAGCATCTTTTCATGTGTCTGTTGGCCATCTGTATGTGGTTCTTTGGAAAAATGTCAATTTATGTTCTCTGCCCATTTTTTAATTGGATTATTTGTTTCTTGGGTGTTGAATTTAATAAACTCTTTATAGTTTTTGGATACTAATCCTTTATCAGATATGTCATTTGCAAATATCTTTCCCCATTCTGTAGGTTGCATTTAGTTTTGTTGATTGTGTTCTTTACCATGCAGAAGCGTTTTATCTTGTTAAAATACCCCATACTTCATTGTTGCTTTTGTTTCCCTTGTCTTTGGAGACAGGTCTGGTAAGAGGTTGCTACAGCCAGTGTCAAAAAAGGTTGCTGCCTATGTTCTCCTCTAAGATTTTCGTGATTTCCTATCTCACATTTAGGTCTTTCATCTATTTTTTAAATTTTATTTCTTTTCAGTGTTCCAGAATTCATTGTTTATGTACCACACCCAGTGCTCCATGCAGTATGTGCCCTCCATAAACCACCACCTAACCTCCCAAGCCCCTCCCCTCCAAAACCCTGAGTTTGTTTCTCTGGGTGGACATTCCTCTCGTGTTCCTGACTGTAGGGGAAAAGCTCTCAGTTTTTCCCTGTTGAGGACGACATCAGCTGTGGGTATTGCTTTTATGATATTGAGGTTTATTTGCTCTATCCCTATATTGTGGAAGGTTTTTTATCAAGAAACAATACTGTATTTTGTCAAATTATTTTTCTGCATCTATTGAGAAGATCACATGGTTCTTTTCTTTTATTAGTATGGTGTATCATGCTGACTGATTTGCAAACATGGAACTACCCCTGTAGCCCATAAAAAAATCCCACTTGATTTTGGTGAATAATTCATTTAAGGTACTGTTGGATTTGATTTGTTATTATCTCGTTGAGAATTTTTGCATCCATGTACATCAGGGATATTGGTCTGTAATTCTCCTTTTTAATGGGGTCTTTGTCTGTTTTTGGAATCAAGGTAATGCTGACATTTTACAAGGATTTTGGAAGTTTTCCTCCCATTTCTATTATTTGGAACAGTTTGAGAATAATAGGTATTAATGCTTCTTGATATATCTAGTCAAATTCTCCTGGGAAGCTATCCAGTCCTGAAATCATGCTTGTTGGGAGATTTTTTTTTAAGTTTATTTTTTTCAGTGTTCCAAGATTCATTTTTATGCACCACACCATGCAATACATGCCCTCCTTAATACCCACCACCAGGCTTACCTAACTCCTCACCCCCCACCCCTCCAAAATCCTCAGTTTGTTTCTCAGAGTCCACAGTCTCTCATAGTTCATCTCCCCCTCTGATTTCCTCCAATTCACTTTTCCTTTCCTTCTCATAATGTCCTCCATGTTACTCATTATGCTCCACAAGTAAGTGGAACCATATGATAATTGACTCTCTCAGCTTGACTTATGTCACTCAGCATAATCTCCCCCAGTCTCGTCCATGTTGATATAAAAGTTGGGTATTCACCCTTTCTGATGATCAGAGGCATAATATTCCATTGTATATATGGATCGTATCTTCTTTAAACATTTGTCTGTTGAAGAGCATCTTGGCTCTTTCCACAGTTTGGCGATTGTGGCCATTTCTGCTATTAACATTGGGGTACAGATGGCCCTTCTTTTCACTACATCTGTATCTTTGTGGTAAACACCCAGTAGTGCAATTGCAGGGTCATAGGGTAGCTCAATTTTTAATTTCTTAAGGAATCTCCACACTGTTTTCCAAAGTGGTTGCACCAGCTTGCATTCCCACCAACAGTGTAAGTGGGTTCCCCTTTCTCCACATCCTCTCCAATACTTGTTTACTGTCTTGTTAATTTTGACCATTCTAATTGGTGTAAGGTGGTATCTCCATGTGGTTTTGATTTGAATCTCCCTGAAGGCTAATGATGATGAACATTTTTTCATGCATCTGTTAGCCCCTTGCATGTCTTCTTTGGAGAAGTGTCTGTTCATGTCTTCTGCCCATTTTTTGATATGATTATCTGTTTTGTGTGTGTTGAGTTTGAGGAGTTCTTTATAGATCTTGGATAGCAGCCCTTTGTCTGTAGTGTCATTTGTGAATATCTTCTCCCATTCCATGGGTTGCCTCTTTGTTTCTTTGACTGTTTCCTTTGCTGTGCAGAAGCTTTTGATCTTGATGAAGTCTCAAAAGTTCATTTCTGCTTTTGTTTATTTTGCCTTTGGAGACATGTCTTGAAAGAAGTTGCTGTGGCTGATGTCAAAGAGGTTACTGCCCATGTTCTCCTCTAGGATTTTGATAGATTCCTGCTTCATGTTGAGGTCTTTTACCCATTTCGTGTTTATCTTTGTGTATGGTGTAAGAGAATGGTTAAGTTTCATTCTTTAACACATAGCTGTCTAATTTTCCCAGCACCATTTATTGAAGAGACTGTCTTTTTTCCACTGTATATTTTTTCCTGCTTTGTCTAAGATTATTTGACCTAAGAGTTGAGGGCCTTTCATCTATTTTTTAATTTATTTTTGTGTATTGTGTAAGAAACTGATCCAGTTTCATCCTTCTGCATGTTGTTGTTACCTGTCAGAATGGTAAAATTAACAACACAGGACAAAACAGATGTTGGTGAGGATGCAGAGAAAAGGGAAACCCTCTTCGTTGGCAGGAATACAAACTGGTGCAGCTATTTGGGAAAACAGTAGGGAGGTTCCTCAAAAAGTTAAAAATAGAACCACCCTATGACTCTGCAATTGCACAACTAGGTATTTACCCAAAGTTTACAAAAATACTTATTCAAAGGGATACATGCACTCCAATGTTTACAGTAGGATTATCAACAATAGAGGCATTATGGAAAGAATCCAAATGATCATTGACTGATGAACAGATAAAGATGTGATTGATGTACACACACACACACACAGTGAAATATACTCAGTCATAAAAAGAATGAAATCTTGCCATGTGCAATGATATGGATGGAGCTAGAGTATATTATGCTAAATGAATTAAGTCAGAGAAAGACAAATACCATATGATTTCATTCATATGTGGAATTTAAGAAACAAAACAGATGAACATGGAGGGGGAAAAGAGAGAGGCAAACCATAAAAGTCACTCTTAACTGTAGAAAACAAACTGAGGATTGCTGAAAGGGAGGTAGACAGAGGGATGGCTAAATGGGAGATGGGTATTAAGGAGGGTAGTTGTGATGAGCACTGGGTGTTGTATGTAAGTGATGCATCACTGAATTCTTTTTTTTTTATTTTGATTTTTTTATTTCTTTTCAGCGTAACAGTATTCATTGTTTTTGCACCACACCCAGTGCTCCATGCAATACGTGCCCTCCCTAATACTCACCACCAGGCTCCCCTAACCTCCCACCCCCTGCCCCTTCAGGATTCTACACCTGAAACAAATATGACACTATATATTAACTAACTAAATTAAATAATGAGCTGAAACACTAAAAATATATATATTTATTTAAATATGTATGTTTATTTAAACATATATAAATTATAATGAATTATAGATTACATAAGTATATATTACTTAATATACTTACATTACATGTGGTTATATATTATGTATTTATTGTAATATGCACTAAGATGTGCAAACATATAATGCAATATTTTTTATGTATTTAATAAAATTACAAAATCATATAAAATAAAATTCTATTTCACGTTAAAATATATATTTGGTTGAAAGAGTCTAATTCTTCCACTGCAAAAATGAGGATAAAGTGGATAAACTACAAAAACAATTTGATGACCTCAAGTTCTAAAGAGGGGGCAAACTGAGGTGAACTAATGACTGTCAATCTTTTCTTTTACCCTCTTGAGGGTATCTTCTGAATCTGGATAGAGACTAAGGGTCAGGGTTGACCCAAGGAGAAGAACCCTGAAAGAAAACTGGTAAAACAATGAAAAGAAATTGAGGGCTTAAGGGAAAAAAATGGAACTTGAAGGGCCTCAAACACATAGCTTATTTTACAAAACAGGACATTTGCTGAGTTTGGAGGCTACACATATCTCTCTTAATTCATACTATATATGATATATAAAATTGAATTCTAGGTACAGTTAGATGTAAATATCAAAGTAAAAATTAGAGAGTTTGCATAGAAAAACATATGCCCAACATTTTCATGACTTTGGAGTAAGTGTACATTTCTTAAACAGGACACAAAAAAAACAAACCATAGAAGAAAATTAATTGACTAACTGTGCTATATTAACATTAAGAAAGTAAATTCATCAAAAGACACTATTTTAAGAGAGAAAAGGCAACCTAGAGTTGGAAATAAGATATTGTCATTCATATAGTTAACAAAAGACTAGTATCCAGAATATATCAAGAATTCCCCAACTTAGTAAGAAAATGGCAGACTACCCAATAAAAAATAGGCAATGATGTGAATAGGCATTTCAAAGAAAAGGATATCAAAACTACAAATATACTCCATAAATAGTGCTCAAACTCTTTAAACACTCGTTTTCATTAAGGAAATAAAACCACAGTGAGAATTTCTACAAACCCACATGAAGTTCTAAAATGAAAATGACTAAACAAAGGATTGGCAAGAACAACTCTCACATACTGCTGAAGGAAGGATAAATTGGTACAACTACTTAGGAAAATAATTTGCCTATTTAAAGATCAACAATTGTATACTCTATGACCTGGCAATTCCTAGGTATCTACCCAACAGATATCCTTACATATATTTACCAAAGACATGTTAATAGCAACAGAGTGGATAAACAGTTTGATATATTCACAAGCATGAAAATGATAAATAGCACTGAAAATGAAACAATGTCTACTATATGAAATAATATGGTGAATCTTAAAATATAACTCTAAATAAAGAAAGACACAAAAAAATACATACTGTATGATTCCATTTACATAAAATAATGAAAAGGAAAAACAGGCAATTAAAATCTATGCTGTTATAAATAAGGATATGGGTTACCAGGGAATAAGTGATTGACACAACAGTGGGAGTTCAGAGTCTCTGAGGTGCTAGTAATGTTTTATTTTTTAATCTAGGTGATGTTGGTTAAACAGGTATGTTAAATAACTGAGCTATACACTTTTGATGTATCCACTTTGGGGTATATTGAAGCATATTATACTTAAATTTAAAAAATTTAAAGTAGAAGATCATCATGAATAGTTCTGTGTTACATAGATGGAAAAGATGTGCTAAGCCTAAAAGCAAGCAAATAAACAAAAATCAACAAAAATATCAGGTGACTTGACTATATAAAGCTTGAGGAACCTCTACACACAAATATAATATCAGTTTGCCACAGAATCCAAACAAAAGGGTCAACACTAGTAATATATGATGAGGATAAACTGACAGATGGAAAATAGATATATTTTTAAAAGAAAACCATAATGGCCAATAAAAAACAATAGTTCAAACTCTTCAATATTCAAAGGTATTCAGAGTAAAACAATGAAATGAAATTTTCAAATATCCTAATTGGCATTCTTCTAATAATGAGCTCATACTGATAGGGATAAGACAAGATAGGCACTTTCACACACTGTTGCCTTTAAATGAAATTGGTTATTGAAACATAATTTCAGAAAAAAAGAGTAAAGACTGAGGAGAACCTGAACAATATCTATAATTCCAATGTCCTAACAGCCCATTTTCTTGTAGTCTACCCCTTTTTCCTTGGTTAGTTTTTTTTTCCCCACATTACAAAAAATTTATTTAGGATCCAAATATCCTTCATGGAAAACAAAGCCCATTTTATATTTCTTTTCTATATTTTTTTATTTCTTTTCAACACAACAGAACTCATAGTTTTTGCACCACACCCAGTGCACCATGCAATGCATGCCCTCCGTAATACCCACCACCTGGCTCCCCCAACCTACCACCCCCCGCCCCTTCAGAACACACAAGGTTGCTTTTCAGAGTCTATAGTCTCTCATGGTTCATCTCCCCCTCCAATTTCCCTCAACTCCCTTCTCCTCTCCATCTCCCCTTGTCCTCTGTGTTATTTCTTATGCTCCGCAAATAAGTGAAACCATATGATAATTGACTCTCTCTGCTTGACTTATTTCACTCATCATAATCTCTTCCAGTCCCATCCATGTTGCTACAAAAGTTGGGTAGTCATCCTTTCTGATGGAGGCATAATACTCCATAGTGTATATGGACCACATCTTCCTTATCCATTCGTCCGTGGAAGGGCATCTTGGTTCTTTCCAAAGTTTGGCGACCGTGGCCATTGCTGCTATAATCATTGGGGTACAGATAGCACTTCTTTTCACCACATCTGTATCTTTGGGGTAAATACCCAGTAGTGCAATTGCAGGGTCATAGGGAAGCTCTATTTTTAACTTCTTGAGGAAACTCCACGCTGTTCTCCAGAGTGGCTGCACCAACTTGCATTCCCACCAACAGTGTAAGAGGGTTCCCCTTTCTCCACATCCTCTCCAACACTTGTTGTTTCCTGTCTTGCTAATTTTGGCCATTCTAATTGGTGTAAGGTGGTATCACAATGTGGTTTGAATGTGAATGTCCCTGATGGCTAGTGATGATGAACATTTTTTCATGTGTCTGATAGCCATTTGTATGTCTTCATTGGAGAAGTGTCTGTTCATATCTTCTGCCCATTTTTTGATATGATTATGTTTTGTGTGAGTTGAGTTTGAGAAGTTCTTTATAGATCCTGGATATTAACCTTTTATCTGTACTGTCATTTGCAAATATCTTCTCCCATTCCGTGGGTTACCTCTTTGTTTTGTTGACTGTTTCATTTGACGTGCAGAAGCTTTTGATCTTGATGAAGTCCCAAAAGTTCATTTCCGCTTTTGTTTCCTTTGCCTTTGGAGACATATCTTGAAAGAAGTTGCTGTGGTTGACATCAAAGAGGTTACTGCCTATGTTCTCCTCTAGGATTCTGATGGATTCCTGTCTCACATTGAGGTCCTTTATCCATTTCGAGTTTATCTTTGTGTACAGTATAAGAGAATGGTCGAGTTTCATTCTTCTACATATAGCTGTCCAATTTTCCCAGCACCATTTATTGAAGAGACTGTCATTTATCCACTGTATATTTTCTCCTGCTTTGTCGAAGATTATTTGACCATAGAGTTGAGGGTCCATATCTGGGCTCTCTACTCTGTTCCACTTGTCTATGTGTCTGTTTTGATGCCAGTACCTGCTGTCTTGGTGATCACAGCTTTGTAGTAAGGCTTGAAATCAGGTAATGAGATGCCACCAGTTTTATTTTTGTTTTTCAATATTTCCTTAGCGATTTGGGGTCTCTTCTGATTCCATACAAATTTTAGGATTATTTGCTCCAGCTCCTTGAAAAATACTGGGGGAATTTTGATCGGAATGGCATTAAAAGTATAGATTGCTCTAGGCAGTATAGACATTTTAACAATGTTTATTCTTCCGATCCAAGAGCATGGAATGGACTTCCATCTTTTTGTGTGTTCTTCGGTGTCTTTCATGAGTGTTCTGTAGTTCTTCCAGTACAGATCCTTTACCTCTTTGGTCAGGTTTATTCCCAGGTATCTTATGGTTCTTGGTGCTATAGTAAATGGAATCGATTCTCTAATTTCCCTTTCTGTATTTTCATTGTTAGTGTATAAGAAAGCCACTGATTTCTGTACATTGACTTTGTATCCTGCCACGTTACTGAATTGCTGTATGAGTTCTAGTAGTTGGGGGTGGAGCCTTTTCAGTTTTCCATATAAAGTATCATGTCATCTGTGAAGACAGTGAGTTTGACTTCTTCCTTGCCAATTTTGATACCTTTTATTTCTCTTTGTTGTTTGATTGCTGTTGCTAGGAATTCTAATACTATGTTGAACAAGAGTGGTGAGAGTGGGCATCCTTGTCGTGTTCCTGATCACAACGGGAATGCTGTGAGCATCTTCCCATTGAGGATGATGTTTGCTGTGGGTCTTTCATAGATAGATTGTATGAACTTCAGGAATGTTCCCGTTATCTCTATACTTTGAAGGGTTTTAATCAGGAATGGATGCTGGATTTTGTCAAATGCATTTTCTGCATCAATTGAGAGGACCATGTGGTTCTTCTCTCTTCTCTTATTGATTTGTTCTATCACATTGATTGATTTGTGAATGGTGAACCACCCTTGTAAGCCCGGGATGAATCCCACCTAGTCATGGTGGATGATCTTTTTAATGTGCTGTTCGATCCTGCATGCTAGGATCTTGTTGAAAATCTTAGCATCCATATTCATCAGTGATATTGGTCTGAAATTCTCCTTTTTGGTGTGGTCTTTGCCTGGTTTGGGGATCAGGGTAATGCTGGCTTCATAAAAAGAGTCTGGAAGTTTTCCTTCTGCTTCAATTTTTTGAAACAGCTTCAGGAGAAGAGGTGTTATTTCTTCTTTGAAAGTTTGGTAGAATTCCCCAGGGAATCTGTCAGGTCCTGGGCTCTTGTTTTTTGTTTGTTTGTTTGTTTGTTTGTTTGTTTTTAAATTTATTTATTTGTCAGAGAGAGAGGGAGCGAGCGAGCACAGGCAGACAGAGTGGCAGGCAGAGGCAGAGGGAGAGGGAGAAGCAGGCTCCCTGCTGAGCAAGAAGCTGGGCTCTTGTTTTTTGGGTGGGTTTTGATCACTTCTTCAATCTCGTTACTAGATATCGGTCTATTCAGGTTGTCCATTTCTTCCTGGTTCAATTTTGGGAGTTTATAGTTTTCCAGGAATGCATCCATTTCTTCTATGTCGCTTAACTTATTGGCATATAACTGTTGATAATAGCTTCTGATGATTGTTTTTACTTCCTTGGTGTTAGTTGTGATCTCTCCCTTTTCAATCATAATTTTATTAATTTAAGCTTTCTCTCTTTTCTTTTGGATTAGTGTGGCCAATGGTTTATCGATCATATTGACTCTTTCAAAAAACCAGCTTCTAGTTTCATTGATACATTCTACTGTATCTCTAGTTTCTACCTCATTGATCTCTGCTCTAACCTTGATTATTTCCCTTCTTCTGCATGGAGTTGGTTTAATTTGTTGTTGATTCTCCAGTTCTTTAAGGTGTAGAGACAGCTGGTGTATTCTGGATTTTTCAATTTTTTTGAGGAAGGCATGAGTGGCTATTTATTTCCCCCTTAGCACCGCCTTTGCTGTATCCCATAGGTTTTGGGCTGAAGTGTCTTCCTTCTCATTGGTTTCCATGAATTGTTTAAGTTCTTCTTTGATCTCCTGGTTGATCCAAGCATTCTTAAGGAAGGTGGTCTTTCGCTTCCAAGTGTTTGAGTTCCTTCCAAACTTTTCCTTGTGGTTGAGATCCAGTTTCAAAACATTGTGATCTGAGAATATGCAGGGAATAATCTCAGTCTTTTGGTATCAGTAGAGTCCTGATTTGTGACCCAATATCTGGTCTATTCTGGAAAAGGTTCCATGTGCACTTGAGAAGAATGAGTATTCTGTTGTTTTAGAGTGGAGCGTTCTGTATATATCTATGAAGTCCATCTGGTCCAATGTGTCATTCAATGCTTTTGTTTCTTTATTGATTTTCTGCATGGATGATCTGTCTATTACTGAGAGAGGCGTGTTAATATCTCCTACTATCAATGTATTCATATCAATATGACTCTTTATCTTGATTAAGTTTTCTTCTGTAATTGGCTGCTCCCATATTGGGGACATAGATATTTACAATTGTTAGATCATTTTGGTGGATAGTCCCTTTAAGAATGATGTAGTGTCCTTCTGTATCTCTGACTACAGTCTTTCGTCTAATTTATCTGATATGAGAATCGCTACCCCGGCCTTCTTTTTAGGCCCACTGGCATGAAAGATGTTTCTCCATCCCTTTACTTTCAGTCTGGGTGTATCCTTATGTTCGAAATGGGTCTCTTGTAGATGACATATGGATGTGTCCTGTCGTTTTATCCAATCTGCAGCCCTGTGTCGTTTTATGGGCACATTTAGGCCATTCACATATAGAGTGATTATTGATTGATACATTTTTATTGACATCATGTTACCTTTGAAGTCTTTCTTTCTGTAGATTGTCTCTATATTTCTGTTCAATGATATTCTTAGGATTTTTTCTCTTTTATAGAACCCCCCTTAATATTTCTTGCAGTGTCGGCTTGTGGTCACATACTCTTTTAAGCCTTGCTGGTCTTGGAAACCTTTCATCTCTCCATCCATTTTGAATGTCAGTCTTGCTGGATAAAGTATTCTGGGCTGCATGTTCTTCTCATTTAGTGCCCTGAATATATCTTGCCAGCCCTTTCTGGCTTGCCAGGTTTCTGTGGACAGGTCTGACGTTATTCTGATGGGCTTTCCTTTGTACGTAAGGAGCTTCTTTGTCCTAGCTGCCTTCAAGAGAGTTTCTCAAGAATTATAATTCCTCATTCTTACTATCAGGTGTCTCGAGGTGTTTCGACAATCTAAAATCTTGGGGGGGGGGGACCGTACTGCCTCTAGTATATGAACGCTGGTTCCATTTGTGAGATTCGGAAAATTTTCATGAAGAACGTGTTCCACTATATCTTCTAGACTTCTTTCTTTCTCCTCCCCTTCAGGGATTCCAATAATTCTGACATTGAAACGTTTCATGGCATCATTTATTTCCCTGATTCTGTTTTCGTGCCTTCTAAGCTGTTTGTTCCAGGCTTCCTTCTGATTCTTTTCTCTCTATCTCTTTGTCCTCCAGATCACTAATTCTATCTTCTGTCTCAGTTACCCTAGCTTTTAGAGAATTTAGATTAGATTGGAACTCATTGAGAGCCTTGTGAACATCATCCCTGGTGGCTTTCAGTTCTGCCCTAATATTGTGAACATCATCCCTGGTGGCTTTCAGTTCTGCCCTAATCAATTCCGTTTGGTCATCCATGGCTTTCTCCAGCCTAGTTATTGCCTGGATAATTGTTAGCCTGAATTCCCTTTCCAACATAATGTCTATGTCGGTAGTCATTAGCTCTGTTGCAGAGGGCCCATCCTCAGAATTTTTCTTCTGCTGGGCATTCCTCCTCCTAGTCATTTTTGTGAGAGAATGCTGAACGGTTGTAGCTGGATGTATCGACCTTGGTGCAGTGAAGGTGCACCCTGGAATGCTTCTGAGCAATCAAGAGTCCCCACCCAAATGAATGAAAAAGAGAAAGAGAGAAAGAAGAAAGAGAGAGAGGGAGAGAGAGACAGGAAAAAGAAGGATAAAAGAGAAGGCTCAGTCCAAATGGGCCCCAAGGTAAGGTTTGTGAAGTATATAAACAAAAACAAACAAAAAGACTGATAAAAGTATATGACAGAGAAGAAAAAAAAATATATATATATATGTAGAAGCAAAAAAACCAAACAAACAAACAAACAAACAGACAAACAAAAAAAGAACCTCGTCAAAAAGAACCCCAAGTATAAGATTTATATACTACCAGGACAAACACAAATATACAGAAATACTGGCAGGAGAAAAAGATGGGAGAGTGGTTATAAATTCTCAGTGTGGCGAGGATGGTTATTTTGATTCTTCCTGGATGTATCTTGATATCTTTTTTAAAGGACACAACTTTCCTAAGAAAACAGAGGATTAAAAATTGGTTTAACTATAGGGGTAGCATTGATTGGGGAAAGGGGATTACCTTGAAGTTTAAATCTATATGAATATTAGCAAATAAAAATAAAGAAAAGAATGATCTAAACTAAAGTAAAATTTTAAAAAAGTTTAAAAAATAGAAAAAAAAAGAAAAACATGGGTATATGTATCAAAAAGTTCAGGTTAAAAGTTATTATGGAATTTGATGTACCAGACATCTCACTGTGATGGTAGATAGGCTAAAAAGAAATGTATATAAAAAAAAACTTTTTAAAAAATTTAAAAATGAACCAGAATAGTGGGAAAGAATTAAAAATTAAACGTTGTATCTATGAAGTAGTAGTGATTGTTATCTTCTCGGTTTTTGGTTTTTTTTTTCCGGTTGGCTTTCTGGGGAAGGGGCCTGCCGCGTGGGTTTTCAGGCAGTGTTTCCTGAGTTAAGTCCTCCCACCCCCCCTCAAGGGGGTGGGTTCTGAGGAAACCGGCCCTTCAGGCTTTTGTTCTCTGGAGGTTTTTATGTCCGTTCGTTTGTTTTCTCTCCCCTTGGTAGCTCCTGATGGTTCTTGGAGGTTTACAGGAAGGCAAACTGCACTCAAACCTCCATCCAGAGAGAAGCCCCAGTCCATTCCCCTTTGAGTGCTGCAGAGCAGGTTCCCAGCCGCGGTCTCCCACCTGTGTGTCCTGCTTGTACTCAAAACCACAACAGTGGCAGCTATCTGGGCAGCTCCAGACCACCAGAGAGGTTCCAAGCAGTGATCGCACCCTGAGATTTTCCCACTGGCCAAGGGTGGGAGCGCTCAGCCTTTCCGGGTCCGAGAGTGCCAGGCTGGCGCCTGCGAGTGCCTCTCTCAGGGGAGGGGGTGGAGCGCGTCTCAGGCTCTGGCGTAAACGTGGGGAGTGCAAAAAAGGCTATTTCTGCTGTGCCAGGGTCCCAGCCCCTCCCAAGTGCCAAGCGCCCTTAGGAGGTCTCCTCGAGGCTCAGGGACCAAGATCTGGTTTTTCCGCTGCACTCTCTCTGGCTCAATGCCAGGGGTGTCTTTTCTCAGTGGGGTGACTTAAGCCCCTTTCCCTAACCATTCCAATTCCCACAATTTCACCCCTCAATCCTTTGCTCTTTTTGAGTGCTTTCTACCAGACTTCAAGTTAATGCTGGTCCCCAGATGCAGAAGGCTCTCGTATTGGGGTATTACTTTCCAATGGGTCGCTTCTGGTGGCTCCCTCCCCCTTTTGTTTATCTTTGGATACCAGTCCGACATTCCCACTCCGCTTTGCCCGCCCACTGGCATCTTCTACCCCCGTAGAGATCCAGACGTGTAGAATTCTGATTTCAGGCTGATTTCATGGGTGATCGGAGTTCCTTGGTAGGTAATCAGCTTACTTTAGGGGACAGGTTGAAATGGCACCTCCTCCTAGTTCCCCGCCATCTTTCCTTGGTTAGTTTTTAAACTGAGTGGTTCTGACACTGCACTCATTCCAACTTTGTTAAAAAGAAAATCTAAATATATCTCTGATAATATATAAGCAAAAGTTTAGAACAATATGTTCTAAAGTACTAATAGTGCTTCTCTTTAAGAGACAGGAATATGACTTTCATTTTCCATATCATAATTTTTCTTTAATGATCACAGATAATTTTATTTTGTTTCTAAAATAAAAGTATTTATTTCATCTAATCCTCATTCATTTCCTAATCCATTCAACAAATACCAAGAAGATACAACAATGTGTGAGGCCCTATGCAGGGGCGAACAGGGCAAGCAGTTAAGAACTAAATAAAGTAGATGATACTTGAGATCCAGCCTCTTAGCCAAGACCTGAAGTCCAAGGTAGGGTCGAAGGTCAACTCCAGCTAAGACCTGGAGTCCAAGGTCCTATTGTTCAGGGTTTTGGTTATCACAAAGTACCCTACTTATCATAGTATGGATCCAAAACTAAACCATTCATACATGGTGCATCAGAGAAGTCTGCTCTATGCAGCAGTGTATGTCTCTCCAGCTGATACTGAGAATAGAACTTCACCCCTGTAAATAGATCTGCCATGTTTCAAGCCACTGGAATAAAAAACTAGAAACAAAACCAGACAAAACGAAAAAAAAACATACATAAGTAGCATAAATTGAGTTATACACATGCAGCCATGCTAATGCCTTCTGAGAAACACCCTATTATTGGAATGCGAAAAAGATATGAGTTTGTAAAATGAGAAGAATAGCATATCGAAAATAATGATAGTGATCACTTATTATGAGTGTGGCACTAATATGCACATTTGACATATATTAAATCCTCACAACGATTCGATAGGGGAAGTATCTTATTATTTTATTTTATAACTGATGAACACAGTTTGAGATCTGCCCAAGGCCATTCAGCTAATAAGTGGCAGAGCTGGGATCCAAACACAGGAAGCATGATGCTTGCTCCAAAAAATTCTATTTATTCATTTATTCAACAGACATTATTGGGAACCTATCAAAAGCCAGTCATTGGGATAGACACTATAGATATGACCATGAATAAGAGAACTCCCACATTCACAGAGTAGCAGAATGGCTGGGAGGCGGTGAGGAGCAGCAGAGGTACACAACATGGTAGATCCTAAAACAGAGGAATTGGCCAGGCACTGTTGCAAAGTCTAAGCAATTTTTCTGGGGAAAATTAAAAAAAAAAAGTTTTTACCATAAGGATTTGACTTGAAAGTCACAAGCAACTTGAAAATGGTGGGAAGAAGCACTTCAAACTACATGTTCAATATAACCAAAGATAACAAAATACATATATGCATGAAATACACCATGAAAACATGTCATTTTGTATGACTACAGAATGGAATACATGAAGGAAAGTGGTACAAGGAAGAAAAAAGGAAGACCAGCAAGTATATCTCCAGCAACATCAACGGAACTATTGCCACCAAAAGAACCACCTGGTGGAGACTAATCCTCCCATTGTTTCATGGAAGCACACATGAATATTTAGTCACTTGTTTAAACTTGCATCAAGCTACATTTTTAGCAAAACTGAAGCTTTATTCATTAGACAACTCACTTCAAGGTAGCGTTTGGTAAGATTCAGGTGTTATTCTTGTAATAGAACACTGTTGCCAAGGTGATAAGGATTTAAAAAAACAATGAAATAAATATAACTGCAATAAATATGTTCTGAGAAGACAGCATTAACTGCAAGTTCTCTCTGTAAAAGAAACTCAGGGAAGTTGAAACAGCTGAAAAATCTCTTTAAGAGCTTTCATACCACAGCACAGATGTAAGTTTTCAGATCTTTCTGCCTTATAGAGTTGCTCACTGCTTGGGAGTTTGGCATGCAGTTTTTGCTGGCTATACCTATCCTGCTTACTAAAGTGCCCTTTCTTTATGTAGCAGAAACTTAAAACAATTGACATTCCTCAGATGGAAAAGCAGCCTGCTCCAGCAAAAAATTGTACAATAACCTCTTCTGCTCTATGGTCTTCCACCATGAATTGACTCCAGGATATCCTTTTCCCTACTCCCCAAAGATGAGCTCCAAGGAAGGCATAGAAGGCATGTGTCTTTATACTGGAAACGAAGATTAAAACTTCTCTATTCAGTCCTTAGATATGACCTCATTTTTCTAGAGAATTTTCCATATTCCCTTCCCTTTTTCTGAGGGGAAGATGTATAATCTAGTGTATAATCTTTTTGTATAATTCATTTTTCAAAAAGATTCTATTAATTTGAGAGAGAGAAAACACAAGCAGGGGGAGGGGAAAAGGGAGAGGGAGAAGCAGGCTCCCAACTGAAAAGGGAACCTGATGCAGGGATCAATCCCAAGACCCCAGGATCATGACCTACACTGAAGGCAGATGGTTAGCCAGCTGAGCCACCCAGGTGCCCAATTCAGTGCATACTGCAATACATAATAACAGCAGCAATGCTTTGCATTTGCATGGTGCTTTAGAGTATGTAAAGCTCTTTTGCGTACACTGCCTCATGTAATCTTTACATCAACCCTTTGATGTAGATATTATTTTATCATAACCATTATTTCATAGATAATAAAAATGAGGCATGAAGGATAAATAACTTATCCAGGGTCACAAAAGTAGATAAATGCCAGAACCAAGCATTGAGTCTACTATGTCTAATGACTTTAAGTCCAATGTTCATTCCACAAAATTACAACCTGCCTGTATTAAAAGATATTTATTTAAACTAAGTAAAAAAAAATGGGTTTTATTTGAGGTATAGAGGTTGTGTGGTCTTGTTCAAGTCATGTAACACTAAAAAGATCTTTCAGGGGTGCCTGGGTGGCTCAGTGGGTTAAAGCCTCTGCTTTTGGCTCAGGTCATGATCCCGGAGTCCTGGGATGGAGCCCCGCATCAGGCTCTCTGCTCAGCAGGGAGCCTGCTTCCCTTCCTCTCTCTGCCTGCCTCTCTGCCTACTTGTGATCTCTGTCTGTCAAATGAATGAATAAAATCTTTAAAAAAATAAAAAAATTAAATAGATCTTTCAGCAGCAAAGAAGGTGTCATAAAAATAGTATACTAATAAATTTCATATCTATTCCCATCTACTTCTCCATCCTATATTTTTTGGAAGAAGTACACATGTAGATGATCTAAAAAGCACACTATTTGTCTTCAGATCACATTAAATGATTGTTTGAAAATCACACACATTTTAAAGATTATCTTTAATTATGGTTAATATTAAAAACCAATATAGAGGCACCTGGGTAGCTTAGTCAATTAACTACTGACTGACTCTTGGTTTTGGTTCAGGTCATGATCTCGCAGTCATGGGATAAAGCCACACATCAGGCTCTGCACTCAGCACGGAATCTGATTCATATTCTCTCTCTCTATCCCTCCCACTCACTCTCTCTCAAATAAATAAATAAATAAAATCTTTTAAAAAAAAAACAACAACAACCAGTATAACATGATGAAAAAATGAATACTTTGTAGTTATATTATCCAGTCCTGGCTTCAGATCCCATTCTAACACTTAATAGGTAAACTACAACAAGTGACAAACTCTCTGAACTCATTACTTCATTTAACAAATAACAAGTATTTTACAATTTTATGTGAGAATTAAATTATATAGTATGTTAACATGCCTCTAGATAGGGCGCCTGGGTGGCTCAATGGGTTAAGCTTCTGCCTTCAGCTCAGGTCATAATCTCAGGGTCCTGGGATTGAGCCCCACATCAGGCTCTCTGCTCAGGAAGGAGCAGGAAGCTCAGGGGCTCAGGAAGGAACCCCCTCTCTCTGCCTACCTTTCTGCCTACTTGTGATCTCTCTCTCTGTCAAATAATAAATAAAATCTTTAAAAAAAAACAAAAAACAAAAAAAAAAAGCCTCTAGAATAATACTGGAGGTGCTGCTCAATAAAAGACATTAATTTTACTGGGCTTTTTTGTTTGTTTGTTTGTTTGTTTTTGGTGATTGCTATTTCTATCATTCAAATAATTACCAATTATAACTGCCAATAAAAGCAAACAATTTCAGAGACTGCTGGATAGTAAAGGAGAACCAAACTAGCCTAAAACACTGAGATACATTTACGTGAAAACAATTGATGAGTCAAGAGTTAATATCAACTTTTATTTTTCATTTTTAGAATGTTATTTTGTATAGAATAGTGTAATAGCCTTAGATCTACATGAATCTGTATTGCTAAGTAATTCAGGATTGTACAGGCATTCTCAAGCTTTCTCATCTCAAAATGAAATGATCTGGAAATCTGAGGGTGCCAAAATTAGAAAATAAAACCTTATCACATGAGCCCAAAGCATTTTCTTGCCATGATGTTTCCAACTGTGATGGAACCCAACTGTCCATTACTGTATTTCTTATTTCATATAGATGCTACTATATATTTTTAAGTACATTTCTACCACAATTGCATTAAATGATAAATAAAACCAGCACAGATGATCTTTTCCTGCTTATTTTATCTTAGAGACATTAATTATGTAACAGTAATACATGGGTAGATGAATGGCAGTTAAATACTCTTTGGTCTCCATTTGCTGAAAAACATTAAGAGTCTCTTTTATGCTATTTCGCAATGTATTGCCTCTTTTATAGCCACTGTCTAATTAGCACATAACATTTAAGTTTCCAATGATACTATTGCTGTTGTTTTTGATGGCATTATTGTTATAATCTACCTATTAACTGCTATCATTTTTTTTATCATCTGATATGTTCTCTTTACATTCATTATTTTAATGAATTAGTTAATTTTTTATGAATTAATTAATAATTAATTAATTTAGTGCTAACAAATATCCTGGACAGTAAATACTATCACTGCAGTTTTTAAGAAGCTAACTTTTCTGAGGTCACATTACTATTGTGATAACATGCTGAACTCTATACCGCTTATTTCTAAATTTCAGGAATTTTTAGTGCCTCATGTTATATATTATGTGCTCACATATAAATTCCAAGAAATGTCTGAAAAGAAAAATATAAGGAGCAACTGGAGTAAGATTTACCTTGCCATATGATTTTAAGCAGTTTATTAAACATATTAGCAGTAATGTATGAATACTTCATAAAGAAAAAATATTTTAAATTTAAGAGTGGGGAAGACATCTTTCAGTAAAGACAAAAGAACAGGGACTGGGCTTTCCCTTCTTGCTTAAACAAATGGGAAAAAAAGTAAAATATGTGAAACAATAGTTTTAAAGACATTGGAAGTCAGGCAACCAATGACAGTGCTCCTAAGAAACACAAAAAAATGAAATGGACCCTATGACTGTCCCACCCTACTGCCTGGAGTTTCCATACTATAGCACAAAGAAGGGGGGAAACTTAAGAACATCCCAGTACTTACTGTAAGTTCAAAACAAGCTGGAAGCTCAGGAAAGCCAAGATAGCTAAAGTTCACAGGCAGAGTAATAGGTGAGAGTGCACAGAGGAGAGCTTTGAATATCTGCAGATGATTTTCAGTTTTCATCTGAACAGTGATCAGTACATGCATGAGTGGAAACTACCCACAGACAGGACCATCAAAAGAACTAGAAGAATCAAAACATGGTATTCTCACAGGCAAGAAACCATTTCGGGCCTCACAAGCCACAGCAGAAATTCTCTTAATTCATGAGTATCAAATATAGTAATCAGTGGAGTCCCATGGACACAACTAGATAACACTCACATCTGTAAATAACCTAGAAAATCCTCTTAATTCATGAATATCAAATATAATAACCAGAAACTTAGCAGACCAAACATGGCATGATCTATTCAATAAGAAGAACAGAGCCCATAAAAAAATACTTGGGATAGCACTTAATAAAGTTGGTGAGATCTGAAAGGATCAACTATTTATTTGCAAGTAATTTAACGTTGTCCTGAAACAAAATTCAAAAATATTTATATAAATGGAAAAATATCCAGTACCCATCAAAATAAAATTCCTGATGTCTGGCATTTGATAAAAAGTTAACAGGCACACAAAGAAGGAAAATATGGCACACAATAAGGAGAAAAATCATTGATCAAAACTGACTTAGAAATTATGCAGATTACATAACTAATGCATAAGGATATTAAAAGTTAACTGTATTCCATATGTTCAAGAAGCTAGGGGAAGAAATGTGCATGCTAGAACTGATATAAAAGACTTTTTAAAAACATCTAAATGAGATTTCTAGAAATGAAAACTACAGTATCTCAGACCAAAAAAAAAAAAAAAATTCACTAAACAGCATTAAGGCAGATTATACAGTGCAGTTGGAAATACTAGTTATCTTAAAGAGTTAGCAAGGGAAATCATGCAAATTATAAAGGGAGGGGAAAAAAGACAAAAAAAAAACAAAAAAAAAAAAACAAGGAATAGAGCATCAGTGAATGATGGAAGAATGTCAAATGGCCTAATACTCAGAAAAATACAACCCACGAAAGAACTGGAGGGGAACAGAAGAAATATTTAAAGTAATAATGGTTGAAAATTATACAAATTAAGTAAAACAATAAAACTACAAATCTAAAAAGTTCAACAAACTCCAAAGACAAGGAACATGAAATGCATCAAAATGTATCATAATATTGTTGAAAAACACTGATAAAGAAAAAAAAAAAACAAAAAACCTGGGGCACCTGGGTGGCTCAGTGGGTTGGGCCTCAGACTTTGGTTCAGGACATGATCTCAGGGTCCTGGGATGGAGCCCCGCATCGGGCTCACTGCTCAGCAGGGAGCCTGCTTCTCCCTATCTCTCTGTCTGACTCTCTGACTACTTGTGATCTCCCTCTCTGTTAAATAAATAAAAATAAAATCTAAAAAAAAAAAAAAAAACCTTGATGGAGGAGTCAAGATGGCGGAGAAGTAGCAGGCTGAGACTACATCAGGTAACAGGAGATCAGCTAGATAGCTTATCAAACCATTGAGAACACCTACAAATCCAACGGGAGATCAAAGAGAGGAAGAACAGCAATTCTGGAAACAGAAAATCAACCACTTTCTGAAAGGTAGGACGAGTGGAGAAGTGAATCGAAAGCGACAGGAGGATAGACCGCGGGGAGGGGCCAGCTCCCGGCAAACGGCGGAGAAACAGAGCACTAAATCGGGACTTTTGAAAGTCTGCTCCACTGAGGGACATCACTCCAGAGGCTAAACCGAGGTGAAGCCCACGCGGGGTCAGTGTGGCCCCAGGTCCTGCAGGGTCACAGAAGGATCAGGGGTGTCTGAGTGTTGCAGAGCTAGCAGCTATGGGAGCGGGAAAGCCGGCTACAGAGACAGAGCCGAGGAGTGAGCTCTCAGCTTGGGGTTACCTTGAACCGGTCGCAGGCTGGGTGAGCTCGGAGCGCGGCCAGAGGCGAGGGAGATGGGAGTGGCTGGGGCATTTCTCTGAGGGCGCACTGAGGAGTGGGGCCCCAAACTCTCGGCTCCTCCGGGCCGGAGATTGGGAGGTCACCATTTTCATTCCCGTCCTCTGGAACTCTACAGAAAGCGTACAGGGAACAAAAGCTCCCGAAAACAAAACCGAGAGGATTACATAGCCCGGTCCCTGGTAAGGGCGGTGTAACTCTGCCTCGGGCAAAGATGAGAATCACTACAATAGGCCCCTCCCCCAGAAGATCAACAAGAAATCCAGCCAAGACCAAATTCACTTGGCAAGGAGAGCAGCGGAACTCCAGAGGAAGAGAAAGCAAAGCGTGGAATTCATGGCTTTCTCCCCATGATTCTTTAGTCTTGCAGTTAATTTAATTTTTTCTTTAATTTTTTTTTCTTTTTTTTTCTGCTAAATTTTTTTGACTTTTACCCTTTTCTTTTTTTAACATTTTTTAACTAGCTTATCTTAACAATACCTTTCCAAAAAAAAATAGTCTTTTTTGAACCTTCATTATTATAGTAATATTTTATCCTTCATAGTATTTAACTTTATTTTTTGTATTCACAAAAGGGTTTTTTCCTTCTAAAAATTTTGGGGTACAACTTCCTCTAGTGGATCAAAATACACCCTAAATCTAGCTCCGGGCTTATTCTAGTCCCCAGCCTGAGCAAATTCTCTCCACTTTCTTTTTCTTTATTCTCCCAACCAAATTAATCAACTCCTTTTTTTTAGAAATAAATTTTTTTTTGTTTTTTATCTTTATAGGCATATTCCATCCCTTCACTGTGTTTACCCTTATATACATTTTTCATTCTTTAAAATTTTGGGAGGTACTTTCTCCTAAGAGACCAAAATACCCCACAATTAAGTGGGTGACCCTGTTCTAGTCAACAGTCCAATATATACATATTATTTTTCCTTTATACCCCACAATTAAGTGGGTGACCCTGTTCTAGTCAACAGTCCAATATATATATATATATATTATTTTTCCTTTTTATATTTTTTTATTTGTTTTCTATTTTTAAAATTTATTTTTCTGAACTTCTTTTTATCCCCTTTCTCCCCCGCACGCCCCCGAATTTGGAGTCTCTTCTGATTTGGTTGAAGGGCATTTTCCTGGGGAATTTGCCACCCTTTTAGTATTTTAATTGCTCCTTCATATACTCTTATCTGGAAAAAATGACAAGGCAGAAAAACTCTCCACAAAAAAAAAGAACCAGAGGCAGTACCAAAGGCTAGGGACCTAATCAATACAGACATTGGTAATATGTCAGATATACAGTTCAGAATGACGATTCTCAAGGATCTAGCCGGGCTCGAAAAAGGCATGGAAGATATTAGAGAAACTCTCTCTGGAGATATAAAAGCCCTTTCTGGAGAAATAAAAGAACTAAAATCTAACCAAGTTGAAATTTAAAAAAAGCTATTAATGAGGTGCAATAAAAAATGGAGGCTCTTACTGCTAGGATAAGTGAGGCAGAAGAAAGAATTAGTGATATAGAAGACCAAATGACAGAGAATAAAGAAGCTGAACAAAAGAGGGATGAACAGCTACTGGACCACGAGGGGAGATTCGAGAGATAAGTGACACCATAAGACGAAACAACATTAGAATAATTGGGATTGCAGAAGAAGAAGAAAGAGAGAAAGGGAGCAGAAGGTATATTGCAGAGAATTAAAGTAGAGAATTTCCCTAATATGGCAAAGGGAACAAGCATCAAAATCCAGGAGGTGCAGAGAATCCCCCTAAAATCAACCAGAATAGGTCCACACCCCGTCACCTAATAGTAAAATTTACAAGTCTTAGCGACAAAGAGAAAATCCTGAAAGCAGCCCGGGAAAAGAAGTCTGTAACATACAATGGTAAAAATATTAGATTGGCAACAGACTTATCCACAGAGATCTGGCAGGTGAGAAAGAACTGGCATGATATATTCAGAGCACTGAACGAGAAAAACATGCAGCCAAGAATACTATATCCAGCTAGGCTATCATTGAAAATAGAAGGAGAGATAAAAACCTTCCAGGACAAACAAAAACTGAAAGAATTTGCAAACACCAAACCAGCTCTATAGGAAATATTGAAAGGGGTCCTCTAAGTAAAGAGAGAGCCTAAAAATAGTAGATCAGAAAGGAACAGAGACAATATATAGTAACAGTCACCTTACAGGCAATACAATGGCACTAAATTCAAACCTCTCAATAGTTACCCTGAATGTTAATGGGTTAAATGCCCCAATCAAAAGACACAGGGTATCAGAATGGATAAAAAACAAAACCCATCAATATGTTGCCTACAAGAAACTCATTTTAGACCCGAAGACACCTCCAGATTTAGAATGAGGGGGTGGAAAACAATTTACCATGCTAATGGACATCAGAAGAAAGCTGGGGTGGCAATTCTTATATCAGATCAATTAGATTTTAAGCCAAAGACTATAATAAGAGATGAGGAAGGACACTATATCATACTCTAAGGGTCTGTCCAACAAGAAGAGCTAACAATTTTAAATATCTATGCCCCTAACATGGGAGCAGCCAACTATATAAACCAATTAATAACAAAATCAAAGAAACACATCGACCATAATACAATAATAGTAGGGGACTATAACACTCCCCTTACTGAATATATATATAAAATCAATGCACAGAAATCAGTTGCATTTCTCTACACCAACAACAAGACAGAAGAAAGAGAAATTAAGGAGTCAATCCCATTTACAATTGCACCCAAAACTATAAGATACCTAGGAATAAACCTAACCAAAGAGGCTAAAAATCTATACTCAGAAAACTATAAAGTACTCATGAAAGAAATTGAGAAAGACACACAGAAATGGAAAAATGTTCCATGCTCCTGGATTGGAAGAACAAATATTGTGAAAATGTCTATGCTACCTAAAGCAATCTACACATTTAATGCAATACCTATCAAAATCCCACCCATTTTTTCAAAGAAATGGAACAAATAATCCTAAAATTTATATGGAACCAGAAAAGACCTCGAATAGCCAAAGGAATATTGAAAAAGAAAGCCAAAGTAGGTGGCATCACAATTCCGGACTTCAAGCTCTACTACAAAGCTGTCATCATCAAGACAGTATGGTACTGGCACAAAAACAGACACTTAGATCAATGGAACAGAATAGAGAGCCCAGAAATAGACCCTCAACACTATGGTCAACTAGTCTTCGATAAAGCAGGAAAGAATGTCCAATGGAAAAAAGAGAGTCTCTTCAATAAATGGTGTTGGGAAAATTGGACAGCCACTTGCAGAAAAATGAAATTGGACCATTTCCTTACACCACACATGAAAATAGACTCAAAATGGATGAAAGACCTCAATGTGAGAAAGGAATCCATCAAAATCCTTGAGGAGAACACAGGCAGCAAACTCTTCGACCTAAGCCGCAGCAACGTCTTCCTAGGAACATCGCCAAAGGCAACGGAAGTAAGGGTAAAAATGAACTATTGGGATTTCATCAAGATCAAAAACTTTTTCACAGCGAAGGAAACAGTTAACAAAACCAAAAGACAACTGACAGAATGGGAGAAGATATTTGCAAATGACATATCAGATAAAGAGCTAGTGTCCAAAATCTATAAAGAACTTATCAAACTCAACACCCAAAGAACAAATAACCCAATCAAGAAATGGGCAGAGGACATGAACAGACATTTCTGCAAAGAGGACATCCAGATGGCCAACAGACACATGAAAAAGTGCTCCACATCACTCGGCATCAGGGAAATACAAATCAAAACCACAATGAGATATCACCTCACACCAGTCAGAATGGCTAAAATTAACAAGTCAGGGAATGACAGATGCTGGCGAGGATGTGGAGAAAGGGGAAGCCTCCTACACTGTTGGTGGGAATGCAAGCTGGTGCAACCGCTCTGGAAAACAGCATGGAGGTGCCTCAAAAAAGTTGAAAATAGAACTACCCTAGGACCCAGCAATTGCACTACTGGGTATTTACCCTAAAGATACAAACGTAGTGATCTGAAGGGGCACGTGCACCCGAATGTTTATAGCAGCAATGTCTACAATAGCCAAACTATGGAAAGAGCCTAGCTGTCCATCAACAGATGAATGGATAAAGAAGATGTGGTATATATACACAACGGAATACTATGCAGCCATCAAAAGAAATGAAATCTTGCCATTTGCAATGACGTGGATGGAACTAGAGGGCATCATGCTTAGTGAAATAAGTCTTCGGAGAAAGACAACTATCATATGATCTCCCTGATATGAGGAAGTGGAGATGCAACATGGGGGGTTGGGGGGATAGGAAAAGAAGAAAAGAAACAAGATGGGATTGGGAGAGAGACAAACCATAATTGACTCTTAATCTCACAAAACGAACTGAGGGGTGCTGGGGAGAGGGGGGTCAGGAAAGGGGGGTGGATTAATGGACATTGGGGAGGGTATGTGCTATGGTTAGTGCTGTGAAGTGTGTAAACCTGGCGATTCACAGACATGTACCCCTGGGGATAAAAATACTTTATATGTTTATAAAAAATTTAAAAATTAATAATAAATAAAAATTTAAAAAAATTAAAAAACCTTAAAAGTAAAGGTGGTAGGGAGAACGAATCACATCATAAACATGCTAACAAATATATGAAGGATAGCAAACTACTTGTTGAAAACAATGCAGGCCAAAAGCTAATGGAACAACATCTTCAAAACACTTAAAAAAAATTTAGCACAGAAATCTATACCCAGTGAAATAATCTCTCTAAATATCTTTCTAAAAGACTTTATCAGGCATATGCATGCATCAAAAGACTTGAATTATGAAAAATGTAAATGAAATTCTTCAGGGAGAAAGAAAATTAACATAGACACAAATCCAGATGTAAACAGAAGGATGAAGAGTAATAAAAATGGCAAATATACACATAAATACAACAAGCATTTTGTTCCTATTAGATTTAAAAGGTTATGACTATTTAAAGCAAAATTCATTAAAACTAATTGTAGAGGTTATAACATATTGAAATAAAATGTATATCAACAATATTACAAAAGCTAGCATGAGGCAGAGAAATGGAAGCATACTATTATAAGCTCTTATAGACACACTAAATGATACAATAACACCACAAGAAGGCAGACTGATAAATGGAAGATGTACAATGTAAAGTCTAAAGCAATCACTAGAAAAGCACCATGAACAATTATAATAATGTAACAAAGGAGACAAAAATGGAATCATAAAAAACATTCAATTTACCAAAGTTAACATAAAAACACCCAAAACTGAGCACAGAGTAGAAAGAGAAAACATAATTAAAAATCAAATAACAAAAGGGTAAATTTTAACTCAAGTACATCAATAATTACATTGAATTCAAATATCTAAAAAAACTCCAATTAAAAGGCAAAGACTGTCAAAGTGGATTATAAAGCAGATTCAGATGCTGTCTGATAGAATCTCACTATAAATATAACAGCACAGGGAGGCTAAATAAAAAGATTGGAAAAGATATAACATTCTAATACTAACCCAGAAAAGCAGAGATAGATAAAAGAATATCAAAGTAGATTATTTTTTAAAAAGTCAAAAGAGGTATAGAAGGTTATTTCATTCTGATGAAGGGGCCAGTTGATCAAGCTGATATGACAATCATAAGATAAGTAGGGGAGACAAGCAAGATGGCGGAGTAGGAGGACCCTAGCCTCACCCTATGGACACACCTAGATAACATTCAAAGAAGAAATAACACCTATTCTCCTGAAGCTGTTTCAAAAAAT